>LR750284.1:229756-258222 GCA_902729485.2 Mus minutoides | reverse complement strand
CAGCCTTAATCCATGGTGATCTGATAGGATGCATGGGACAATTTCAATATTTTTGAATCTGTTGAGGGCTGTTTTGTGGCCAATTATGTGATCAATTTTGGAGAAGGTGCCATGAGGTGCTGAGAAAAAGGTATATCCTTTTGTTTTAGGATGAAATATTCTGTAGATATCTGTTAAGTCCATTTGTTTCATAGCTTCCTTTAGTTCCACTGAGCCTCTGTTTAGTTTCTGTTTCCAGGATCTGTCCATCGATGAGAGTGGGTGTTGAAGTATCCCACTATTATTGTGTGAGATGCAATGTGCGTTTTAAGCTTTACTTAAGTTTTGAAAGTTCCTCTTGGAAGATTTTGCCTTTGATGAGTATGAAGTGCCCCTCTTTGTCTCTTTTGATAATTTTGGGTTGAAAGTCTATTTTATTCGATATTAGAATGGCTACCCCAGCTTTTTTCTTAGGGCCGTTTGCTTGGAATATTGTTTTCCAGCCTTTCACTCTGAGGTAGTGTCTGTCGTTTTTCCTGAGGTGTGTTTCTTGTAGACAGCAAAATGTCAGGTCCTGTTTGTGTAGCCAGTCTGATAGTCTATGTCTTTTTATCGGAGAATTGAGTCCATTGATATTAAGCGATATTAAGGCGCAGTAATTGTTGCTTCCTGTCATTTTTGTTTTTAGAGTTGGGATTCTGTTCTTGTGGCTGTCTTCTTTTAGGTTTGTTGAAGGATTACATTCTTGGTTTCTCTAGGGCAGAGTTTCCGTCCTTGTATTGGTGTTTTTCTGTTATCATTCTTTGAAGGGCTGGATTCGTGGAAAGATATTGTGTGAATTTGAATTTGTCATGGAATACTTTGGTTTCTCCTTCTATGGTAAATGAGAGTTTTGCTGGGTATAGTAGCCTGGGCTGGCATTTGTGTTCTCTTAATGTCTGTATAATCTCTGTCCATGATCTTCTGGCTTTCATAGTCTCTGGTGAGAAGTCTGGAGTATTTCTAATAGGCCTGCCCTTATATGTTACTTGACCTTTTCCTCTTGCTGCCTTTAATATTCTGTCTTTATTTAGTGCATTTGTTGTTCTGATTATTATGTGTCGGGAGGAATTTCTTTTCTGGTCCATCTTTTTTGGAGTTCTGTAGGCTTCTTGTATGTTTATGGGCATCTCATTCTTTAGGTATGGAAAGTTTTCTTCTATTATTTTGTTGAAGATATTTGCTGGCCCTTTAGTTTGATAGTCTTCTTCTCATCTACTCCTATTATCCTTAAGTTTGGTCTTCTCATTGTGTCCTGGATTTCCTGGATATTTTGTGTTAGGATCTTTTTGCCTTTAGCATTTTCTTTGATTGTCTTGTCTATGCTCCCTATAGAATCTTCTGTGCCTGAGATTTTCTCTTCTATCTCTTGTATTCTGTTGCTGATGCTCAAATCTATGGTTCCTGTTTTTTTTCCTATGGTTTCTATCTCCAGGGTTATCTCCTTTTGGTTTTTCTTAATTGTTTCTACTTCCATTTTTAGGTCCTGGATGGCTTTGTTCATTTCCATCACCTGTTAGAATTGTTTTCCTGTAACTCTCTAAGTTTTTCCTCTTTAAATGCTTCTAGTTGTTTAACTGTGTTTTCCTGCATTTTCTTCTTAGAGTCCTCCATCATCATAATGACGAGTGACTTTATATCCATGTCCTTTTTTTCTTGTGTGCTGTTGTATCTAGGACTTGAAGTGGTGGGTGAGTTTGGATCTGGTGATGCCAAGTCCCTTGGATTCTGTTGCTTCTGTTCTTAAGCTTACCTCCTGCCATCCCTGCCCAAGGAGACCTGGTGTTGGTGCAGACCAGAAGGGAGCGTCTGTCCTGCTCTGGGCCTTTATCAATCTCCCGGCTGGTGTCTCAGGTAGCTTGAGATTAGGCCGAAACAGATGCTGAGTTCAGCTGCTTACCTGTGGTCCCAAGATAGCCTGGGGAGTCCCGAAGGGGCCTCAGGGAGAGTGCACAGAGCCTGCGCCCAAGCCCTGATCTGGTGCGGGGTGTACTGGACTGGACCTGAAGGAAGAGTCTGTCCTGCTCTGGGCCTTAATCACTCTCCTGGCTGGTGTCTCCTGCGCCTGGTGCTGGAGCAGTGTGGGCCAGAAGGGAAGGGGTCTGCTGCTCCCCTGTCTATCTCCTGTCTGCAGACTCAGGTCCCACGAGATTGGCATTTGATTATTTTTAATTAATTATTTTTATCTATTTACATCCCAAATTTTGCCCCCCCTCCTGGTCCCCTTCTTCACCTCAACTCACTTCCCCTCTGAGAGGGTGCTTCATCTCTACCACAGCATCCTCCTTCTCTGAGGCACCAAATCCTCTCCCAATAAGGTCAGACAAGGCAGTCCTCGGTTATACATGCTCCAGGGCCCTTGGACCAGTCCATGGATGCTCTTTGATGATGGCTTAATCCAAGGGAGCTCCTAGGGGTCTAGGTTAGTTGACACCGTTGGTCTTCCTATGGGGTTTCCATCTCCTAGGAGGCCTTCAATCCTTCCCCTAGCTCTTCCATAGAGGCCCCCTACCTCAGTCCAACGTTTGCCTGTAAGTATCTTCATCTGTCTCAGTCAACTGCTAATAGAGCGTTTCAGAAGACAGTCATGCTAGGTTCTTGTCTGCAAGCAAAATACAGCATCAGTCAGAGTGTCAGGGCTTGGTGCCCTTTCATGAGATGGATCCCAAGTTGTACTGGTCACTGGGGGGCCACTCCTGCAGTCTCTGCTCCATTTTTGTCCCTGCACTTCTTTTTAAACAGGAACAATTCTGGGTCAAAAATTCTGAAGGTGGGTTGGTGTTCCTATCCCTCCACTGGGGGACACTGTCTCTGGGGGAGGGGGTGCCGTCTCGTCTGTCTACTGTAGGTGGTCTCTTCAGGTTCTGTCTCTCCACTGTTAGACATTTAGGATAACACCACCCTCACTGAGTCCTGAGAACTTCACATATCCCAGGTCTCTGGGTCTTTCTAGAGGTCCCCTTCCCCAACAAATTCATATTCCATCCATTCTCCCAAACCTCTGGGTTTCTCTCCTCTCTCCCCCCAATACCTGATCCTGCCCTCTTTCCTCTCCCCCACTCAGGTCCCTTCCTCACACAGCCTCTCATGATTATTTTGTTTCCCCTTCTAAGTGGTATTGAAACATCCTCATTTGGGCCTTCTTCCTTGTTTAACTTCTTAGGGGCTCTGGTGTGTAGCCTGGGTATTCTGTAATTTTTGGCTAATATCTACTTATCAGTGAGTACATTCCATGCATGTCCTTTTGGGTCCGGGTTACCTCACTCAGGATGTTATTTTCTAGTTCTATACATTTGCCTGAAATTTTCACAATGTCCTATAAAAGCTTATTTGTATTCTATTGTGTAAATGAATTTGTATTGTAACATTTTCTGTATCCATTCTTTAGTTGAGAGACATCTGGCTTGCTTCCAGTTCCTGGCTATTATGAATAAGGCTGTAATGAACATAGTGGAGCACATGTCCTTTTGGTATGGTGGATTATAATTTGGACATATGCCCTGGAGTGGTATATCTGGATCTTCAGGTAGAACTATTTCCATTTTTTTTCTGAGGAAATGACAGACTGATTTCCAGAGTGGTTGTTTAAGTTTGCAATCCCACCAGCAATGGAGGAATTTCTCTTTCTCTATGTCCTTGCCAACATGTGCTGCTGCTTGAGTTTTTGGTCTTAGTCACTCTGACTTGTGTAAGGTAGAATCTCAGAATATTTTGATTAGGTTGTGGCCTAGAAAGTGTGTGAGCACCTCATCTAATGCCTTTATTTCCCATGATAACTTCTTGTTTTCCTAAAGCTATCTCCTTATCTTGAGTCTACATTAATGTAAAATGAATTGATCCTTAGCTAAAAATGTAAATTCCGCATTCCTTACCATTAAAGTTAAATAAGAAGCCCTGGATGAAATGCTTTGTGTTATTGGTATTTGGTTTGCAAAAGCATATCATGTCATGGATAAAGCTTTGGGCACTATCAATGATCAGCATCAGTGTTGTATTTAGTTAGAGTGAAAAGAAAATATGTGTTGAAGTCAGCATTGCTTAGATTTTTTTGTGTGTGTGTTTGTGTATTTAATTTTTTTTAACTTTAAATGGGTTTAATACAGAGAATGTATACCACTCAAATTAAAGTCATGTAATCACATATGATATCCATGAAAGTGCCAGAGTACAGTACAGAAGTATAATTCCATTTCTTTTGTTGTTGAAATTTTTTTTTCATTTTTTTTCTCTTTATTAGATATTTTCTTCATTTACATTTCACGTTATCCAGAAATTTCCCCTTACCCTCCCGCGTCCCCGCCCTGCTCCCCTACCCACCCCCTCCCACGTAATGGCCCTGGCATTCCCCTGTACTGGGGCATATAGAGTCTGTATGACCAAGGGGCCTCTCCTCCCAATGATGGCCATCTACAAGAAACACACCTCAGGAAAAACGACAGACACTACCTCAGAGTGAAAGGCTGGAAAACAATATTCCAAGCAAACGGCCCGAAGAAAAAAGCTGGGGTAGCCATTCTAATATCGAATAAAATAGACTTTCAACCCAAAATTATCAAAAGAGACAAAGAGGGGCACTTCATACTCATCAAAGGCATAGATTTTTAAAAGGAAAGTAGTATAGACAAAATCTATTTCAGGGCTATAGAGAGGCTCATCAGTTAAGAATGTGGGCTACTCTATTGGTGTACCCGAGACTGGTTCTCAGCCATCACACAGGAAAGACCACAACTGATTATAATTCAGGCTCCAGGGGATCTAAGAGGGAAGGCAGTCTTCTAGGCTCTGTGAACACTTTGCTAATATACGTATATCCACACACAAGCACACAGATTCCCATAAATACATAACAAATCTGAACAAATCTGAAAAAAAAAAAAAGAAAATTATTTTAGGATGAGTTTTAGACACATACTTACATCCTAAAAGATTACCCACTGATTTTTGGCTGGCATGAATTTCTGGGTTACTGAATTTTTAAAGAAGTGATTGAAAATCAAGCCAAGCGAAAACCCATAAATGGCCTGGAGGTCAATTGGGTAGACTGGGTAGGAAATCAAACATGGCACTGACTCTCTACATACAAATGAAAGACCCCGGGGGGGGGGAGCTATTTTAACAATAGGAAAGGAATCATCTTACAAAGAATCAGTGGCGTGTCCATAGGTCAATCATTCTAATTCTAGGAGTTTTTAAGTCTTGTGTTGAGAATGTGAGAAAGATTAACTTCCAAACTGAAGGGCACCCCGACTCAGGGGTTATCACTGTACTGTAGTTCTTGTTTCACTGGCCACACGATGCTGGTCATATTGAAGAAGACTGATCATTGTTAATTAGTTAAATAGCAAACCATGAACAAATGTACTATATACAATGTGAACTTGGATGGAAAATGTAGAGGATGGTTTGGGACACACGACCCAGGAACTTGTGTTTCCAAATGTTACATTTTAATCTATGAATGGTTTGCATCCTGCCAGCCTATGTTTTGACACCTTCTTTTTTGAAAACCTTTAAATGCATAGTACTCTAAAGTTTTATTACTAGCATAGCTAAGAAGAGGTTAGAATTAGATATTATGATGAAACTTCAGTAAACGTAAATTTCTGGGAGTTATAACACACACACAAAGCATATGATTATCCAAAGCTAACACTTACAATAAGCAAGAACCTTGGCACAAATTGTAAATATCTACTATAGTATTTATAGTTGGACCATATAGTATATAAATTATAAAATCATTTATTATGTATGACACAACTATATTTCTTGGTAGATAAGTTGGACAGTGTTCACTTAAGGACATTATGAAGATATTAATGTCATGTCTAAAATTTTATTAACATAATGTTTTTTTTTTATTTTGTTAGTGAGTTTCCTAGAAAGTTAATAAAAAATGTACAATTTTCCTAAGAAAATATTCAGTAGTCTAAAGAATCACAAACTCCAAAATAGGCACAGATTGAGTGCCACGATATCCTCAAGCAGCAGCAGTACTGTTTTAATGTTTTGCCCATTTTCACCATTTTCACCATTTTCACCATTTTCACCATTTTCACAAATATATTTTACTACTGAGTCAAACATACAATGGTATATGTTGGTTTTGAACAGAAGATTAAATAGTATTATTTTATTAAAATACATTATTAATTTTATAAAACAGCATTATAAAATGTAGTAAAAAAGCACAGAAAGTCATTCAAGTTTGTTTATTCACTAAATATAAGTATATAGATTATACGTTTTCTTTTCAAATCCATCTCTCTCTCGTGTGTGTGTGTGTGTGTGTGTGTGTGTGTGTCTGATGTTCCTATTTATGTACTGAGTACAAGCACTTGTGATGGCCAGAAGAGGGCATTGGATACCCTGGAATTGGAGTTTGTTATACTTGCTTTGGAGGCTAGAACTGAGCTCCTGATCTACAGTAGAATAGAAATTAGCCTTAACTATTAAGCTACCAAGATTGAGAGATTTTCAACAGATAGAATTTGTATGACTTACCAAGAAAAATATATTTTGCTACAATCTCAAAGAGTTTCCATGCTTAGACCTTAATGCAGAAATGCACATATCATGAAACAAGGATAGATTTAACTTCAGAATTAGGATGGAAGTAAGGAGGTACACACAAACCAAAAATAAGTTTCAGAAAATATCTACCCATTAAAGATAATTTAAAACTTTAAATGTTGTTTATATTTAAACATTGTTTGAAATTATTGTTTGATGTCTGAAACTTTAAAGTCAGAAATAATGTTAAAATCACAGTTTCACTGTGGACTGTCTACAGAAGCTATATATGTAACAAACTCTTTACATATTATATCATGTCTTTATAAAAACATAATGTGATAGACAGTGTTATCTTCATGCTGGAAAAAAAACTGGCCCTAAAAAATTTGAATAACCAGATTAGGATGATTTGGAACGACTTAAACCTAGTCTCCCACCAGACATCCTGTAAATTGCTTTCAGTCTGTTTCCACAAGCTGTTTTTGTTTGAACAACTCAAACAACAGAGTACATAGTCTATAAGTAGCATTTTCTATCATCAGAAACTGTATATAATGTTTTTGCTTATGTTAAGTCAAATCTGGTCTATCAAGATGCTATACATGAATTAGTAATACTATTCAGTTCATGAGGTCTATTAAACACAGAAGATTCAAATATCTATTTCTATCTAATTCTGAACCTAACCTACTTGGCTAAGCTTTCGAGTTATTTAGAATGACTGTGGTAATGCTCCTTTGGAAAATCCATAACAATTCTGTTTTGCCCATGTGCCTTCAGGTTGTTGACCAAGAATAAATAATGTAAAAATGTACTCTAGATTAAATGTAATCAGTCTACCATCTCATGCCTATTGATGCTAAATCTGAATAGGCTCTTTGGTGTTTTTCTAAGCCAATCTTTTTTTTTAAAAAGCATAATTTTAAAAGTAACAATGAGAAAACTAATGGTGGGAAAAGGATACCCCACAACATTAAAATCTGTGTGAGATTTAGCCTTTCAACTTTAGAAGACTTCCCCAGGAATCCCTGTGATGGCCGCTGTGGTTAGTGTGCTCTTCTGCCCAGAGTATAGTCATCACCTTCCCAGAAAGAGAATTAAATCACTGCCATCTTGAAGACTTCACTCCAATAATACTAGTGTTTCTTTTCCTTAATTAGACAAACTTTAATCCAGCAATAACAGATCCATCAGAGACTGCAGTCAGCAAAATATAATACTTCCTAGGAACATTTTTCCAGGAACAGGGTGATTTAGAAATTCAAATGTAAATGCTAATCATTTTATTATTCTCCTGTTCATTATCATTTTTCTTTCCTGAAATCACAGTAAGCAAATAAAGTGATATATTCTGGGATGTTTTATCAAACAAACGAACAAACCCATAATCAATCCCCTGCTCTTATTTCTTAATAACTATGCTAAAGGCACATTCTCAGCTTCATATAATCTTCTGTTTTTATTTTCTTTTTTTTAATAAAAATATATTTTTCTTATTAAAATATACTCTTACCTCTAACATCAAAATTATCCAAAAGTTTAGAAGCCATTGAAAACTGGGGACATTTCATCATTGAGAACAGTCATTCCTCCAACCATCAAAACTTGATGTTGAAAGATTAAAGATTTCATCTGGATCACAGCAAGCAGCATATAAGTGGGTTGGGGAGCTATCAGAGAGGAAATGAACCTTCTAAAGAACATTGAAAGTAATGAGGCTGATCTACACTGCTTATTTCTTCAGTATTTCCACGGGTTTCAGCAAATCAAAAGGAAAGCAAAACAAACAAAAGCCATAGAGCCAGACATCTATGGGGAAGCCGGCTGCAAAATGCAAGGTGTAACCTCAGCTTTAGGGAAGATGAAGAAGAGAGAAAGAGCCTGGGCTACATGCTGAAAACATGTCTCAAATAAATAGATAGATGATAGATAGATAGATAGATAGATAGATAGATAGATAGATAGATAGATTCTAAATTTTACAGTATTTATTTTATGAAGCATGTTTATCCAAAATATAGGGATTCTGGTACACAATACGCAGCCATAGTTGATCCTGATCAGTGTAACACAGGAGGCCCTCACGCTCTCCAGCTCTCCAGGCCAGCTGCGTTGTCTCCAGGTCAATGTTGGTTGCACATCACTCTCCACACTTATTATCATTACTCACTGTGATGTCCTGCTTTGTGAGTAACTGAGCCAAAGGGAAGGCTATAGGTAACAGAATTTTAAAAAACTAACCTGAAACCTTATCAAACAAAACCATGTGAATGCACATATGATGGGTTCAGACTGAATTTTGGGAACAGATATTTAAAATAGATTTTCATTATTTCACTTGTGATAATTATTCTTTACAGTGAGAATATGATTCTAAGCCTTGTGTGTTATTAGAATCAGCTCCGGCTGATGCTATTTTATTTTGATAGTACTTTAACTTGCTTTTGTATTTTCGCAATGGACATGTATGTGGAGCTCTTATTATTTCTGAGGCCCGCATAACTAGATGTCAGAAGTGGCTCTACATATCCCAAAGTAAAATATTCTAGTCATTGGCTGCCAAGCCTCAGAGAGTTTGGCACAGCCTCACACTCCTGTTTATGACAGCTCATAGAGGGCATACTGAGTGACCTCTAACTGCTTAGGATCTGATTGAGAGTAGCAAATGCAGGGATCATGATATCCTCAATACAAGTGGGTGATGTGGACTACTTGTCCAGAGCTAAGATCGCTAACTCTTTTCCATAGGTCAACATTTGGAAACAGGTGAGTTGTGGCTTCCTTTATCATTATAGAGAATGTCTAGACACAGAAGTCAAGGATGTTTATTTTTATTTACTTACTCATTCATTCATTCATTCATTCATTCATTCATTTTAAGTTGTAGTAGGTTGTGTAACATGGATTTGTCTGAGGTAACAAAAACATGATTAACTTCTAGGGGGTGAAAAGTGTTCACTATCATTGAAGAACTAGAACATTCGACATTCATAAATAGAATCTTTCTAAAATATGAAAATGTGTCTATGTGTGTGTGTGTGTGTGAGAGAGAGAGAGAGAGATTGTACCATAGACACAAGAAGAAGGAACCAGATAGGAACAGAGCTATATTCTATAGTGAGCCTCTTGATATGGGTACTGCGAAGGGTTCTCTTAGTAAATGAGCCATGTCTCTTACCCCAAAAATGGTGAAAAGTTTCTACGATTCTTACTGGAGGAAAACACATGAAATTATTACAAGAAGCAGATAGATATGGAATAGGCAAGACTGATGTTTTTAGGATCTTCCATTAAGCAATTAACACTTCTTCATTTTGATCTGTCACAGAGTTATATAATAGATCAACTGATACAAAAATAATGATATGACCCTTAATTAATTATGTCATTGCTAAAAAAAAAAAAAAAAAAAAAAAAACAATTGCTTTGCTGTCTATCCAATGGAGATTCAGGCTTCCTAATCAAGCCACAGTCAAATTATTCAATGCATCTATCAGTCTTTACACAATACTCTTCTGTCTCCGAGGAAATGATTTGTAAGGCAGATAAAAAAGGAAAGTAGTAACAATTACTTTAGAAAAGTTCAAAGCAACCCACCTGTCACAGAATCCCTAATTTTGCAACTGGCAGATTTTGTAGGTAGTCATAATATCATGATAGTTATGAAGGATCCATGATTTTTATAATAGTGTAGGCTTTACTTAGCATATGCAATGTCCACTCAGAGGTGATGTAACTCTCCAGTGCAAACACCAATGGAATTTTTAAAACTTTCCTCTGAAGTTGGATAATCTGTTTGCCATATAAATCCTGTAAAACTCATGAACTTCCCTGTGGTTGTAAAGATTGGAGTTTCTGTACCTGCCACTGACTAGTGCAGATGCTGATTATGGAGTTGATTATCCTAGATTCTTAAGCTTCTCCATTTCAGTCAATTCTCGGTTATTCATGAGCTGATTATCCAGGTGGTAGATCACCTCTGCTCCTCCTTCCTTCCCTCTTCCCACTACTGCATGGCAGAAGCCTATTCCCACACTCATTAGCATTTCTACCACTGGGTGAGCAATACCAGGGCAGGGAATGAAATGCCAATCAGTCAATTTTATTACTTGTTAGCAGCCCTTATAAAGGTTTTGGTGGAAGAGGAAAATTTAAAATAGTTGTTGAAATTAGGTTTGGGGATTATCTATGGCTTTTATTTATTCATGCTCTCTCTCTTGTCTATTAGCATAATCTATGTCTGTTGCACAGTACAATTATCTTGAATAAAAACGTGCTTTTAGTGCAGTGAGTCACGTTTTATTAATAAAGCTGTGTAGAGTCTGGAAAACACATTGGGAGCTTTCATTATGGTGGTATAAATATACATGTAAAATATTATGATTAAAAGTGACTACTTAAATAATGTTGGTAGTATTTAATAATTGATATTTGCAATGTAGAAAAGAAACCATCCAATGAAATATGCAAGATTTAGAGTTTTCTCCTGCAGGTTTTCATATTTTCTGGTTTCTTTTGCCGCTAAAGCCTTCAGAGCAACATCATTTCCAATGTGCAACACCAAAAACGCAAATCATGACACTGGCCATATTGTATCCCTCTTCAACAGAAAACTTAGCACAGCAATTACTTCTAGGGGACACAATCTATAATGTGAATATCATAGATGATTTCTGTACTGGTTGCTTTAGTGTCAACTTAACACAAACCAGGCCTCCTGGGAAAAGGGAATCTTACTTGAGAAAATGCTCCCATCAGATTCTATGTAAGTAAGTTGGTGGAGTATTCTCATGATTCACTTAGGGGAGTCCAGTGCATTGATAGGGTGCCATCACTGGGAATGTGTGCCTGGGATGTCTACAACAGCAAGCAGAGTAAGCAAGGAGGAACAAGCCAGTAAGCAGGGTCCCACTGTGGCCTACATTAGTTCCTGTAACCAGGCCCTTGCTTAGAATTCCTGACCTGAATTTTCCCAGTGACAGTCAATAATAAAGAACTGTAACATGAGTAAACTTTCCTGACCAGGTTTCTCTGGTTATCTTATCAAAGCAACAAAATACAAATGAGGGGTGCAAACTAATTTGAGGTTAAGCCCAAGGTGGTAGAGTATTTCACCTAATTCTATGATTACCTGACATAAAGCAGACAGATAGGTTGTATCAATGGTATATTGTAAATCTTTACACACACACACACACACACACACACACACACACACACACACACACACACATAATTTCTAGAGGTGCAAATTATAAAATCTCTCATCCTACATATAGCAAAATAATCTAATTTTTGATATTCTCTTGCTACATTGATCAAGCATGGGTCTGTGTTTATAGACAACCTGAACTTTGCATTAGTATTAAAATTGTAAGGACCTTCATTTTAAATATTTCTTAGGATAGACAATGAGAAGTCCATCCTCCTGGTTGGGAAGTGACTTCTTATATGAATATGTGTTAAGCAAAGTAAAAGTTTTTTTGGTAGCTTATAATACTGCTATTCTTACTAGTTATAATTAAGATGAAAAGAACAGTAATAAATTTGTTCAAGTGCTTTGTTATTATTTGTTATAGATAGGATGGTATAACTGAGAATAAAAAAAAAAAATATTTAACCTGCATATGTGTGTGTGTGTGTGTGTGTGTGTATGTGTGTGCATGCATGTATGTGTAATGGGTATGTGTATGTGTGTGATGGTGGTGAGTGTGTATGTTTGTGTAATGGGTGTGTGTATCTGTGTGTGATGGGTATGTGTGCATATGTGCACTGTGTATGGTGGTGGGAGGTGTGTATGTGTATAACAATGGGGGTATAAACATGTGTAATTGAAGGGTGTGTGTGTGTGTGTGTGTGTGTGTGTTGATGGATATGTGTATGTGCATGTGTATGAATGTGTATAGTGATGGATATATTCATGTATTTGAAATATGTGTTTGCTCCGGTGTGAGTGTAACAATGGGTGTATGAATGTGTGTATGTGATGTGTTGGTGTGTATAGTGAGTGATGCGAGTGTCTTAACCCTAATCACTATCATTACAAGCTTAGAACTCAGCCACCAAATATATTTTTGTCTGAAAGTTCTTGCAAACATTGTTTCTTCTTGCTTTCAATTGATTGAGAACCCTCTGCCCAAGAGCAAGTTTATTCATTTAGTGACCAAATGTTATATTCCCAAAGGCAATAATAGTCCCTGGTACAAATGTTACCAAATAAGAAAATACACTGAATGGATAAACGTGGAAGCCATGGTCAGGCAGTTGTGTAGACTATGTATTTCCCAGGTACATTTCTTACCATATTAGAATACATGGCAGATGCTTTGGAATAGAACATATTTTGCTGTTGTTGTTGCAGTATTAAATTCCCACTGTGTAAACACCATGCAGAGTGTTTCTGTTGTTATAAGTGTGGCTTGTGTTTGCTTTGCTTGTTTTGCTAGAGTAAGTTCAAGCTTTGTTAGAGTAAGACAAAATAATATTATGTTAATGAAAGGAGCTGGAGAAATGACTCAGACATTAAGAACATATAATGTTCTTCCAGAGAATACAAGTTCAGTTTCTGGAACCTATGTTGGGACCTTACATTCACCTGCAAGTCCAGCTCCAGCTTTTGGAGTCCTACCACCACACTCGTGTGAACATGCACACACATGCACATACACACACATGTACAAACACATGCACATGTGCACACACACACTTAAACATAAACAAATCTTTTTCATTAAAAATAAATTAATTAAGCCAGGCTTAGAAGCATATGTCTTTAATCCCTGTACTCAGGAGGCATAGACCAGAGTGAGTTTGAAGCCAAACTGTGTATATAGTGAGTTCCAAGTCATCTGGGGCTATATGGTAAGCTCTCTAAATAAGAAAGAAAGAAAGAAAGAAAGAAAGAAAGAAAGAAAGAAAGAAAGAAAGAAAGAAAGAAGAGAGGAAGAGAGAGAAAGAAAGAAAGAGAGAGAAAGAGAGAAAGAAAGAAAGAAAGAAGAGAGAAAGAGAGAGAGAAAGAAAGAAAGAGAGAGAAAGAGAGAGAGAAAGAAAGAAAGAAAGAAAGAAAGAAAGAAAGAAAGAAAGAGAGAAAGAAAGAGAGAAAGAGAGAAAGAAAGAAAATATAATATCTATATATGTGAAATCTTATCCATTTGTTAAAAAGTCTCAGTTATTGTAGTTAGATCAAAAGAAAAGAGAGAGAGAGAGAGAAAGAGAGAGAGAAAGAGAGAGAGAGAGAGAGAGAGAGAGAGAGAGAGAGAGAGATCAACAAGATCAGTATCATCAATTCTTAAACTCAGGGCTGAATTTGGCTTTAAATTAAGGCCATCAAAGGAAGGCACTGAATTGTGCAACTTCATTGATAGCCAAGCCCTCTCTATGGCTGTGACAGTAATGCCACAGGTATCTGTTAGCTTTCCCTGGAAACAATTGTCTCCTCAGCTGACCCACACATTTTTATCATAGTTAGCAAAAAGCTCCATATATATCATGTTATGATCAATATTATTTCTGACAGTTGCTGTATTTTAAAACCAATATTAGTACTATCTCAGTCTAGTTGTAGAGGTCAATAAATGTCTCCAGCCTTAGCCATACGATTAACACTCTGAGCAGGTGCACATCACAGTGACAGGGAGGATGTGACGTTTATTTTGGCCTAAGGGCTCATGAGAGGTTTCAAGAGAAAAATCTTTCCCTTAGGAGTGTTCATGAGATATTCTTAATGCAGTGGTGGTAGTAAAACACAATTAGAGAAGGATTTGTGAATGGTTATCATATCTAAAACACCAAGTCACCGTGCAAAGAAATTGGAAAGCACAGGAAAGAAAACCACTTTATCAACTGGGAAATATAATGAAAGAAGATGGCGTTACAAATGCCATTACCGCGCAGTTCTGATGAAAAGCTACATATGATTTAAAGGGGGAAAATTAATCCCAAGATGAAGATGAGTATGAAAAGTTTTACATATTTGCCTATTCATATTTACCCATACACTTACACATCCATTCATTCCATCAATCCTTCACACTTATACAATAAAAGAAGAGATGGGGCTTAAACCACAACAGCTATACTGTTATGACTATACAGAAAATTTACCTGGGATTTATTAGATAGCTCAATAAAGGAACGCATATAGAATAATCTTGTAAGAAGATGCAGAGGTGGCAGACACTCAGTACGAGGGTGATAGTCCATGCTTGTGCAGGTCTCGTATCTCATTTATGCTCCTCGAGAAATCCAGGGGAAAGAGGTTGGCCTGATGACTCTTACAAAGATCTCTAAAGTCTTATCTCTTGTGGTCTTAGATTAGATGAATGGTGTGCTCCTCATTTGGTTATTGTCGCGGAAGTAACAGAATTATTAGGCTGTCTCAACTGTAATTGTTGTTCCTGCGTTGCTGAAGTTTGCTGTTTGCTGTTTAAATATGTTCTTAATCAACATGGTTATGTCATCCATCACTTAATAAGCATCTTTCTCTTTATAGCTCTTGCTGAAGGTTTATTACTTGCTGCAATTTTTAAAGATTTATTTTATACTGTGGAAATTATCTTAGGCAAAAAGTATCTATGAGCAATTTTCTTTTCTTATTTATATTCAGCATCAGTGATAGATCAGCACAGACAATACACAAAATCAACAATCCGCTCATCATAGGGCCTGTGATGGAACAGGGTGGGGGCGGTGGCTCCTGAAATTTTTACACAGGAGAGGAAAGGTAAGAAACACAGTGGCTTTCTGTCAGAAGTTAACAATGACCAAGTGAGACCCATCATCCAATCTAATCCAATACAAGGTGTTGTCAAAGACATCATAGTGCACCAAAGACCATTTACCATTAGAAGCATGTTTTCAGGTGGACAAGTTCAGGAGACAATTCAATTTTAAGTAATTCTTAAGTGCTGTCCTTTCTGATTCTCCAGAAATAGTGGTGAACAATGAACAACAGATCCTAGCTGGCTCTGACTGTGATGAAAGTGAAGTAGAAGGCACAAGTCAATGGGCAGCTCAGTGATGAACCAAACTGAAGTCCCATAGCACTGCCCAAAGTCAAACTTGCATGAAAAAAGTCATAGTTCTAAGGGGTCTCATAGATGGAGAAGATGGTAGTGTAGTGGTAGATCTGCCCAATCGAGGCACACAGCATGTATTCATATTAATTGAGTTGTGTTTTCAATGCTGGGGCATATTTGTATTGGAGATTTACCGCAACAATTTCCAACTTCTGGTTGCTATGAACAAGTGTCTCTGTAACAAGATGAATTGTGTAATTTGATGATACGAGCCAGAGCGGTATAGATAGATTTTAAGCTAGATCTATTCCCATTTTTCTTTATGAACTACAACAGTGATTTCCATAGTGGATGTGGGATTATGCAGTCCCACCAGCAATGGATGAGTGTCCCCTTGCTCTACAACCACACCAGAATGAAGTCTCATTTGTTTTGTTGATCTTGAGCATTCTGATCGATATAAGATGAAAATCTCGAAGTAGTGACCAAACGATGTGTCTGCTATTGGGAATAGGCTACACATAATTGACTTTTAGCCACAAGAGTCCCATGAAAACCACCAACTATCCAGGATATTGCCAAGGCAATTAATGGCCTGTCACAAACTGATAATACAACCACATTGCTGAAACAACACGGACACAACACTGAACACAGAGAATTTGAGACGGTGCCTAGACAGCCTTCACCCTTACAGACTAGTATTTATGGTACTGAAAGGTTCTCTGAACACTACCAAAGGAACAATGAAAACAACAATCCAACTACAAATACTTGAATCTCTATAAGATGCACTAATGTGTAACGGTGGCATAAGATGCTGGAAGTAACCAACCAATATCTTATTCATGCTAAGGCTCATTCTCTGGGCTTGAACAGGTACCTAATGATGTGTGGGTGGCCGAGAACCTGAGACCAAATAGGCCAGTGACCTAGGGGGAAACAAAATGCTATTGTTCTGGTAAAAGAATATAGCAATAAGTGGACTCCTAATGACATTCCCTGGTCTGGCCTCAGTGAGAGAAGATGCACTTAATGCTCAAGAGACTTGAGGCCGCAGGGAGTGGGGATGTATGGTGAGCTGTGGGAGGGAGGGAAGGTGGGGACATCCTCTTGGAGACAGAGGAGGAGGAATGGGATGAGAAACTGTCAGAGGATGAGCCAGGAGGGGGATAACGACTGAACTGTAAAAAAAAATTAATAATAATAATAATAATAATAATAATAATAATAGTAATAAAGTAGCCTATTGTATCTTATATTTTTATTACTTCTTTGAGATTTCATAAACAGTAGTTTGATCACCTCTGTCCCATCTCTCCATACTCACCCTTTTTTATTTCCTTATATTTTTAACTAAATAATTTTTACTTATGCTATCTGAGTGTCATCTATGGAAAGTGTGGAAAATGTCACAACCCTCACAATAGCATTGTGGCTTATCTATCATAAGGATGTTGATTTGGTTCTGTAATATGAAACAATGGATTCTCAATTCATCTGAACTTCCAAGCTGAGCAAACACCATGACATCACCATGTGTTTTTTTTTTTTGTTGGCAACAGGCATGCTATTTAATAAGCCTCTTTCTCCATTGTGTAATGCTAACAATTCCAATCTTGCTCGAAATTATTTTTTGTATTCAATACAGCATGAAAACTATATGATATTTTATTTTTCTAAGTGATCAAGTGCTACCATATAATACCAGAATAGGAAGCCTGTATCAAAATATGTTTTTAAAATAGAAGACAGAAAAAAAACACAACAAAAAAACAAACAAATAAAAACAAAACAAAAAAATAAAAATAAAAATAAAAACCCTGTCTCACCTCCCCCAAAACAAACAAACAAACAAAAAATTGACGAGAGACATGGGGGTTTATGTCCATAATTTCACTTATTCGAAGCCTGGAGCATGAAAATTTAAGATCACCCCTGGCTACAGAGTAGTTATTTTGAGGCCATGCTGGGCTATATAAACCTATAAACCTATCTCAAAACGAACTAATTGAAATACCTTAGATAGTTTATTAACAAAAATATTGTTTATTTATTTTTTTATGAGAGAAACATAGTAATTTCTATTTTCCTTAAAATGGTCTACTCTATAACCTCCTTCTACTCACCTAAAATATAGTAATTTTCACCCTCCTTCCTGCTTCTGCAGTTGACACTCAGCGACCCTTCTGGAGTCAATTTTTTTTTTTTTTTTCATATACCAAGGCATCATTCCTAAACGTGTGAAGCAGACTGGAGCAAAAAGAAAACATTAAAAACTCACTGTTGTGGCACTGGAGAGATCTGTTAGCAGGTACCAATGGGTACTTGTTCTGAGGAGGGGCAGATTTCAGTTCCCAGGACCTCTGGCAATGTTTCACATTTTGTGACTCTAAAAGATTTGTCTCCCTCTTCTGGCATCCATGAGTACTGCACTCATGTGAACAAATCCACACAGAGACAAAATGAGAGATAGAGAGAGAGAGAGAGAGAGAGAGAGAGAGAGAGAGAGAGAGAGAGAGAGAGAGAGAGAGATTTAAAAAGCTAGTGTTGACAAAGACTTTTCTGTCCACAATCATGTTTACAATACAGAAGTTGATACAGTATGTGATCATTCTGAAGCAGCGGAGAACTTTCACATCTATAGATGNATTTGTCTGACAGGCTTAGCCACCGTTCCCAGCTTATCATCACCATACTGGAAAGCATTCCCTCTCCCTGTGCTGACCATCCCCACCCCTATACTGTTAGAGACGCAACACTAAAGTAGTGGATCTGAAGAACTAAGTATACTTTACATTTTGATGGACAATGCCAAGATAACTCTCAATGGTTTATTTATTTATTTTTTCCATTTTGTATTCAATCAGTGCATGCATCCCAAGTACACAATGGCAGTGGCATCAATCCCATGACAGTTCTTAAAGGTAACAAGTGAAGTGATTAAGAGGATGTACTCTGAATGCAATACCTGGATTTGAATCCTATCTTGGTCACTTTGTGACCTTGAATAATGGAACAATGCACTCAGTCTCAGTCATTTGCTCCTTAGGTTTGTAAGGATTTTGTTTGTTTGTTTATTTGGTTTGGTTAATGTTTTTGTTTGTTTGTTTGTTTTAATTTGCAAGCCAGCACTACACATAATAAGCCCACTCTTTGGGTTGCTGTCAGAATTTGAATTAATAAATATAGTAAATGTCTGTTAAAAGAATTCATCATACCCAGTAAATACTTAGGTAAATCAAGAAGTACAAGTTCTCTATAAGTAGAAATAGTAAAATGAAATATATGTATTTCATTTCTGTAGGGTGGTGACTACAGAGGAAAAACCCAAAACATGGGAAACATTGTCTCTGAAGCTGGAGAGATCACAAAGTATATTCCCATACATAAAATCCTAAAAAGGGAGCCCTCCTCAAAGCTTCAATAGGGAAAAGAAACAGAGAAGATGACAATCATGTGATACTGTTTTGTTTTATTTATTATAAAACACTGACCACCCATGTTGGCTATATACATAGTTGGACTGCAAAAATCCAAAGAACCTAAAGTTGACTGTGGAGGGGACCTGAGACTGTGACCTACGTGCAGGAGAGAAGGCAGTTCAGAAGATAATTTATTTATTTATTTATTTATTTATTTATTTATTTTGGTTTTTGGTTTTTTGAGACAGGGTTTCTCTGTATAGATCTGGCTGTCCTGGAACTCACTCTGTAGACCAGGCTGGCCTCGAACTCAGAAATCTGCCTGCCTCTGCCTCCCGAGTGCTGGGATTAAAGACGTGCACCACAGAAGATAATTTATATTGATCAAGATAGAGAGGATGATGGTTTTGACTAAGGGGAGGCCTCAGATGTAGGGAAGGAATGGATTTGGGATGAACTGATTTTACGGATGAGTGTTCAGGAAGAACCTTTGGAACCCTACACATTGCTCCTTAGCTCTCTTTGCTCTTTGCATTTTTTCTGTCTGCAGTGATTTTTGTATAGTGTATTTGAAATTAGCCCAAATTTGTATGCAAATATTTGTTTTATTTTCAAATACTAATCTTTTATAGTGACATGGCTAATAGCCTAAGCCTATTTAAGTCATGGCTGTATTGGAATTAAAGTATTTCCAACCAGAATACCAAGGCAGTATCTAAATCAACCAAAAGCCTCATTTTCTGAAAATGGACTAACCTATGATAAATTTCAAGGTATTATAATGTCATATAAAAGTATCATGTGTGTTCTTGAAGTATCATTGAGACATATATTATTATCCCCATATTTACACAAGGAAATTGTGGCACAATGTGGTCTTCACATGCTGTAAGAAATTCTCTCCTTTTGAAGATAACTGAGATGTAACTCCAGGTCTTCAAGATTCCAGAACTTGTGATTTATTGAATAAAAATACCATTTCCAAAGTCACTGTATTCAATTGTGGTTCTGTCTTTACTGCCTCTATGAAATTGTGATTTACCTCACATAAAATTTTATATAGGGTCTGAAGTGAAGAAACAGACTGAAATTCCTTTGGTATTCCATAGGCTAGTGACGAGCAAAATTAAAATCCTAAGAATTATTGTGTTTGTGTTTCATTTGCTTTATTCACTCAAAGTCAAACCTTCCATGTTTCTTATTATTTCTGTTTTTATTAATGTATAGTTCCCCAGTACAAGGGTATTTGGAAACAAGTTTTATTAGAAAATAAGTAAATACCCCCAAGGTTTGTATCACATGATATTTAATATGCAAACTTAGATCCTAAAATTTGATACTATTCAAATTAATGGACTAGTATCTCTCAGTTTCGGGAACTAAATAGAATTTTTTGTAACACTTTAATTCTTGGTGCATAGTTTGTTCCTATTCAGAAAAAGAACTTGGATGCTGAGCCAAGTGTGATCCATGCTGCATTTACATGCAGAACCAGTTCAGTTGTTAGGAGGGTCAAGTCATTCAAAGCCCAGCTTTGACAGAATCTAGATTGCTAAGGTAGTCTTCCTTAAGATTAGTATGGCTTGAGACCTTAAATATTCATCATTAATAAAAATTGTATGACATTTTTCAAAAGAACATTTGCCCAGGTCATTTGACCAGATGCCAAGTTAAATCATTAAGCCACGGGAACCTGCCATATCATTTTTCTCTCTTTCCTTAATAATATAGAATTTTGTAGTTTAAATAAAACTTAGATACCATTTTTCCTTGAGCACTAAATGTACAAGTGGACCTCCAAATTTAAAGAAATGTTTTTCTGAATCCAGCACCTTGGACAACTCCACAAGTCTCTCCTAGGGCTGACCATAGTGTTTATAGAGGAGACTATTCTGAGATTTTTACTTTTGAAATTTTGAATAAAGTTTACATTCTAAAATATATGATAGGAAAGAAGCCACTTTTTCTTGGTCCTGCCATGTCAGTAGGTTCTGCTGATGTTTCAGTCTGTCTTGTTGATAGAATTATTATTCTATTAGTTGTTATTTTATCACAATTTCATGGAAGCAAACATTGCAGCTATAATTGTTTATATTTAATATTATGAAGATTTAAGTGTTATAGATATGTTTATCACACTGTGTGCCATGTATTTGTTAATTACAATGCATGTATTTTTTTTATAATTAACACCCATTTCTATTTCTAGCTATTTCTTCCATTATACATTAGGTTATACTTTGAAATTTTAATACATTTCTATGCACATATAGGTAGGTACATATATAATGCATTTTGATCTTGTCTACATTCTCCCTCTACCAACTTCATCTCTCTATGTGATTCAACAATCATTATTTTCTTTATTTCAAGTATTTTTAAATTTTAATAATATTATTTTTTTTTTTGAAGGCAGTGTCGTCATGTCTCACAGCCATTTCCCTTGTAGGGATAAGCAGACTTTTCTACTTTGGAACTTCATTTTGAATTCAGAAACATATTGGGCAACTTTTTTTTTCCAACTTTTATTAGATATTTTCTTCATTTACATTTCAAGTGTTATCCAGAAAGTTCCCTATACCCTCCCCCCTCCCGGCCCTGCTCCCCTACCCACCCTCTCCCAAATCTTGGCCCTGGTGTTCCCCTGTACTGGGGCAAATAAAGTCTGCATGACCAAGGGGCCTCTCTTCCCAATGATGGCCAACTAGGCCATCCTCTTCTATATATGCAGCTAGAGACATGAGCTCAGGGGGTACTAGTTAGTTCATGGTTATTCTTCCACCTAGAGGGTTGAAGACCCCTTCAGCTCCTTGGGTACTTTCTCTAGCTCCTTCTTTGGGAACCCTGTGTTCCATCTAATAGCTGACTGTGAGCTTCCACCTCCATGTTTGCCAGGCATTGTTATAGTCTCCCACGAGACAGCTATATCCGGGCCTTTTCAGCACTATCTTGCTGGCATATGCTATAGTGTCTATGTTTGGTGGCTGATTGTGGGATGGATCCCTGGCAGCCGCAGTCATTGGGTCCATCCTTTGGATTGAGCTGCACAAATGCTCCCTTTAACTCTTTCAATGTGTGCTTTGTTCTTAATTCTAGGAAGATCAGGAATTCAAGGCCCTTACCTAAACATGATAAAAGCAATCTACAGCAAACCAGTGGCCAACATCAAACTAAATGGAGAGAAACTGGAAACAATCGCACTAAAATCAGGGACCAGACAAGGCTGCCCACTTTCTCCCTACCTATTCAATATAGTACTAGAAGTCCTAGCCAGAGCGATTCGACAACAAAAGGAGGTCAAGGGAATACAAATTGGAAAGGAAGAACTCAAATTATCCCTATTTGCAGATGATATGATAGTATATATAAGTGACCCCCAAAACTCCACCAGAGAGCTCCTAAACCTGATAAACAGCTTTAGTGCAGTAGCTGGATATAGAATTAACTCAAACAAACTGATGGTCTTTCTCTATACAAAGGATGAACTGGCTGAGAAAGAGATCAGGGAAACATCACCCTTCACAATAGTCACTAACAATATAAAATATCTTGGAGTGACTCTTACGAAGGAAGTGAAAAATTTGTATGACAAGAACTTCAAGTCTCTGAAGAAAGAAATTGAGGAAGATCTCAGAAGATGGAAGGATCTCCCATGGTCATGGATTGGCAGAATTAATATAGTAAAAATGGCTATCGTGCCAAAAGCTATCTACAGATTCAATGCAATCCCCATCAAAATTCCAACTCAATTCTTCAAGGATTTAATAATATTATTAATAAACCCTGTTTATAATTAGTGCTGACTATGCACCCATATGTGTGGAGACAACTGCTGGCACATGGGCAATGTACCAATAACCACAGTTCCTAAATAAAGTGACCCTTGCTCAGTAGCCCTCATCCTAAGTCTAGAGCACTGGGATCCCCTCCCCAACTGATGTTGATATTTTCATGGGATTAATCTTATGGGGTCTTGTATAGGCCACCCCAATTCAGGTAAGTTGATGTGTATATCATTCGTGTCCAGAAGACAGAGTTTCAAAGCTATCCTCCCCATTTGATGAGTCTTTCATTCTCTCTGCCCACAGTTGCACAATGTTCCCTGGTCCTTGGGTGAGGGGATGTTGATAGAGATGACTAATCTACTACTGAGGACTCACAGCCACTTACCTTCAACAGGTTAGTTATAAGTCCACGTTCCATACTATTAAGTCCAAGGGAAGCTGTTCAAAGCAATGATGAGAGCAGTATGAATCCATGGTTATAAACACAAATAGGAGGTCATTTGACAACATGATATTATTGAGATAGATTCAATTGCTTCCTATCATAGCCTTTTGATCTCTCCAGTTATGAGCTGGTTTATGGTACCAGACCAAAAAACAAAACAAAACAAAACAAAACGAAAGAAAACAAAACAACTCCCATAAAGCAGGCCTCAACTCTGTTGACCTTTTAACTTTCATCCTTTTTTTTTTTTTTTTTTTGTCAAAAAATTGCCTACTGGTCAGTATTATAGCAAGCAGTTTCTAGGGCTCTGAAGAAACAATGGAGTCTTATCTTCCCAAACATCCTATGTGGTATGGTACAGTGCTCTAAAGCTATGCAGCATACACATGCTTCCCAGTCAATTTGAGAATGTTCTCTCCCTAGTTTGAAACCAAACTGTATGATGACTTAAGAAACAGAGTGTCACCACTTAGTTATAGCAGGAAAGAAAGAGTTACAACAATAGCTTGTGTTGTTATGGGTGTTTGTGATACACCCTGGCCAATAACCTGCAGAGGGGTATCTTTTGCTGGCAGTGACATCTTCATTGAACATCTCATGTCTGTTGGTAGAGTTTCCCATCAGTTCAGAGGGCTCTGAACAAACTTCAGTTTTTGTGTTATATTTTGTATTTATCTTACAAACTAGTGGGTTTGCAGAAAGCTGGTTCCTACAGCATTAGTTTTGGCTAACTCACCCCCACCTCTTGTTCTCTTTATCACCCTGAGGAAATCCCCACTTATGCCTTTAACCTGGTTATCCTGTGTAGTGCCTCATGTCATCTATGTTCGATTATCCCCTCTAATTATAGTTTTACTTGTGTGGCAAAACTTTACGATTCCAAACAGCTTCTCATACAGCTTCCATCTCCTGTTTTCTTCTACTCCCTCATTCAGCTCTTCTCAACTCTCCTCCGTATTTGAACCTTATTGTCACTAATGTTCCTCCCTATTTATACTTCTTCTTCCAGATACCTTCCTGCCATATCTCCTTTAGTATGTCTTCTCCAATGGCTTGTTTCCTATTATCTGGATTCTATATGAACTCAAGTTAAAATCACACAAAAGACCTTTTATCCTAGTAAAGAGACACTTGTACAACAATGTTCCCTGCTGCTGGACTCACAAAAGCTCAGAAATGGAACCAACCTACCTGTCCATCAAGGTCCATCAAGGGATACATGAACAATGAATATGTAGTATGTAAGCGCAATGAAATGTTATTCAGATATGATAAATGTAATCATGAAATCATTGCTTAATTGGATAGGACAGAAAAACTACACTGTTAGAGGTCATTCAGGGTCAAAGAGACAAGCACCACCTGGTCACTCTCAAATGTGGATCCTAGCTTTTAATTTGCAGTGATTATTTTAGCAAACTAAGTCACTTAGTGGATCAAAGATTGAATTAATATACAAAAAGCTTCTACTCTTTACTGCACTTGAGATGAAGTCATTAAAACACTGTGATTCCTTGTTTATCAATGACCAGAAATTAGTAAAGTTAAATTGATTTACTGTAGAGAAAAGCTTTGTTCAATCTATTCATTGATTGTTTAATAGAACATTCTGTGTTTATTGAATTGCATACTAATTATAAAATTATATTCCTCTTTAAAGCACAAGGTTGTTAATGTCACTGGCTACCATAGGATATGTATGTAATATATATTATATATACACATATCCCCAAACTCTTATGTAGTACATATGCTATTTATAAATATAATATAGATTTTTCATGTATATGATAATTTAAAACACATATTATCCAATGCAAAAATAACTATAATAAAATAGACTTAAATATAGGGGCTAGAGAGAGAGCTCAGATTGTCAATGCACATACTGCTTTTGTGAAAGATGTAAGTTTATTTCACTGCAGCCATATCAATCTGCTTATATTGGCCATAACTCCAGCTTCAGGGGTACTAACGCCCTCTTCTGAACTCTGTAGCCCTGAACTCATATGGACACACTACACATAGACATACACACATGTACATATTTTTAAAAGAGCAGCATAAAATAAAATATGGATAAAGAAAATATAATTGTTCTTTGTCAGAATAATTATGTTTTAGTCAAAGAGCAAAAATATTCTTTGTACTAAAAATAATGATGACATGTGATTGTACTTAATCAAAATCTATATGAATAATTACTTCAGGAATTGTCATCTAAGAATTAAATGAGTGAGCCTTATACCAACATATCATTTTGTAACTAAGCCTTTAAAACTTGAGAAGAGCAGACAGTATACAATCTGAGTCCCTCTGAGGTTTCACATTGGCAATTATATAAGAAAGTATGTGTGTATGTGTTGTTTGTAATTATTTTTTAAAATCTTAATTTTATTAATTTAATTCTCCACTTATTTCTTTTTTACAAATACTTTCTGAGAACCAGACACAACAATTATAGTATTCTTAATATCCATAACTAACATTAAATAGGCATTAATTAACTAACAGTAATTATAGCTACTAGGACCAAAAATTTGCAAAATCTTTTCTGTGAGGGCCAGAACTAAGTATTTTCCTTGTGTGTTATATTTTCATTTATTAAATTCTCTAGAAATTGTTGATGTATTACAGTTAATTGGATTTTCTGATAAAGAGTACAAGGTCCAGAATATAGTGAATTTTGCAAAAGCTTAAACTATTTTTGAGTAGATATGTCCTATTAATGAGGAAAAAAACAAATACAGATAATTTTTAAATATGTAGAATTAAAGATACAAAACTATGACCATTTCACTCAGTTTCTTTTGTAGTTTCTTGCAATTTTGTCTTTGAGGTATAGTTTATAAAATGGTCTTCTTTTAAAATCATCATTCAATCATAAGTAGTCTTTCTTGAATTCAGGTTAAACGATGAGGTATCTTTTATAACAGGCATTAATTGTAAATACTTTTTCATGCAGAAAATTCACTTTTCACAAACACATAGGGAGTATGAGTTGGAATTTAGAATACATGCCAATACGTAACTTTGTATACATTGAAGTGAGATATGAACAGGTGAGATGCACTCATTTGAACTAATTCCTAAGCTTCAGAAAGTTTATAATTAGAAGACATTATTGTGTCTATAATGTTGTACTGCTAAGTATCCTTACTTCAATTTTCATCTAAAGATGTTTAAAATGTCATCAGTCTGAATGGATTTGTATGAGAAATTAAATTTATTTGGGAAGTATATTTGATGTTGCCAAGTTTTCAGACACAAGTCTAAAAAATGCCTCTTAAAAAAAAAAAAAGAATTAGCTTTTTATTTATTTATTTATTTATTTACTTATTTATTTATTTATTTTATATGATTACACTGTAGCTGTCTTCAGACACACACACACACACAAAAGGCATCAGATCCCATTACAGATGGTTGTGAGCCACCATGTGGTTGCTGGGAGTTAAACTCAGGACCTGTGGAAAAGCAGTCAATGCTATTGACCACTGAGCCATCTCTCTAGTCCTGAAAAATGCTTCTGAATTCATAAAATTGGTAATATATACACTTTAAGTTTGGATTTACCTTGTCTGATGTCTTTAGCATGTGTCTTAGGAAGCTCCAGAATGCAAGCCTAAAAGGATGACATGCCTGGGAAGAAGGATGTTGCTGGTGACCGGTGGGAAACTCTGAATCTTTGAATGTTGCTCATCACCTATTCTGAGATATTCTAATCTTATTTCTATGTGTTGTGCTGAAGTAGCTGGTGATGGTGTAAAGCTAGAAAGTGCCAACTCACTTAGCTCATAGACAACAAATCTCCTTCAGTTACAATGAAGCTTCTAAGCCAAACAGTGATTAAGGAGAGAAGTGTTGAATTTGTCCTTGGCTGGTTTCCCACAACCTTGACAACTTAACTATCAGGATGGGTCCAGTAGCATTGAACTTGAACGTTCACTTCCATCTTCCTTACAGGTTAGTGACACTGAAGGAAAACACCCAGGATTTTTGAAGATATCATTTAAGGTTCATATACAATGCCAACTTTTAGAACCATACTAAATTTCAAGTAAATATCTAATCAAGTTAAAGTGCAATTCCTTTTATAATGAAGTCTTCAGAGATTCCAATGTTAGGTATGAATTTTTGATGATTTTTTTTCCTTTTTACTTCTATAGAAATATACACTGAAATTAATAATTGTTTTACTCAATAGATACTTCAAGAAGTTTGGTAGACATCAATTTTTTTTTCTGTAGCAAGATATTTTATGTAATCCCAGGAAGTCCTGTTTTAAATTCAAGGAATCATTACTTTGCTTATTGCACGATTTCCTGCACAAGACAAACCTGCCTGTCAATTGCAACCCTCTGAATATTCCTTAGTACCAAAAAAAAAAAAAATGAAAAACAAAACTTCTACACTTTCATGAGATGGCTTTGGCCAATTGCTACTTGATTCACAGATGACAGATTCCTTTTTATAGATGCTCTCTGCGTGCTGCAGCTTCGACATTATCACATATAGATTGACTGTGCCCCTAGCAAAATGTAAAAGTTCATGTAAGCTTACAGTGTTTAGCCAAATACCAACAGAAATGACTTGGGAAAGGGTGCATTGTTAGGTGTCAAGCACAGAGTCATAACCCTAGTGAGATTTTGAACAATTTGAAATGAGAATCAGGTGACATCATGAAGAAGAAGATAGGAAAATAAATCATATTCTTGGAACCTACATCTATTACATGTTCTTGTGTTTATGTTGTCAAAAATGTGCTAATAGAAATTCACACTTCCAAAGACCAAGTTAGATGCCGAGTTTTTATAGAATATCACTCTTATATATTGTGCAAAAAAATACAGGAAAAATTAGGAACTTCTGACTTTTTTAACACTCCCATGAGAGTGTCCTCATTAGAAGTCAAAGTTTACATGTCATACATACAAATGTAGATATTTCGGAGTTATCACTATGTTATCAAATTGCCTATACTAAGAGCTATAAGAAAATAACTAATCCCTGCCAATTAGAGGTATTTTATTCATGTCTCACAAAAGTTTCTTCAAAGTATTTAATACCATTAGGTAGTGGTTTAAAGTTGGATGTGGGAATCTTCTATTTAATCTCAGAATATGGATATGACAATATGCATCTTCATGCATGTCACAACATTTAATGTTTTTGAACCATTATGTGTGTGTGTGTGTGTGTGTGTGTGTGTGTGTGTGTGTGTGTGTGTGTTATCTCCATTTTGCTTATAAGAAAACAG
>LR750284.1:203021-228934 GCA_902729485.2 Mus minutoides | reverse complement strand
ATATATATATATATATATATATATATATATATATATATATTCATTTTATCACTAAAATTATATATGAATATATATATTCATTTTTATCACTAAAATTTGCTAGAGTTCCTTTTACTACATTAGTTACATTAACCTATTTTAATGATATTAATAGCATTAAATACACATTTTGGTGCATAAGGTAATTATCAATGATTAATGCCATTCACTATATCACTTTAAAGAAATCTATTAAATCCTCCATTTTCAGAAGCCTTGGGTTTTACTCTCATGACACACACTTTGATGTATACATTTAATATATTCACCGTGGTATAATGAAAAATCAAGATGTGAGGTCTTAGTGATCTGGAAGATGTCTGACAAGAGAGGCAGAGCCGATGCCCTACCAATAAGCACTGTCATGACCTTTCAATGCCCTTGTGACTAAACACCTGACAAGAAGCAATTGAAGCAGGGAGTGGTTATTTGGGTTCACTGTTGGATGGTTCTTGGGAAATGCATCACCTTGCCATGGGCTCATGACTGTATTTGCATTAGCAGGAGGCACCTGTGAACATATCTGTCAATCAAGAAGTGTTGGTATTCAGCTGGATTCCTCCTTTCCCTTTCATTTTGCTTAATATAGGATGCTAGCTCATGACATATACACATACATGAAAGGTAGCTCTTTTTTCCTCAGACAATTCGCTCTACAAATTCTCTCTCAGACACCCCAAAGATCTGTAATACTAATGCCATAGGCATTTCTAAATTGAACTTACTTTACACGCAAATGTTCCTATTACAGGCCATATAAGGAGTTAATGGTGTACATCTATCCATGAAGCCAAATGAAGCAAGGAGCTGCATGTTCTCTTCTTTGGTCATACACCAATGCTCTCAGACTTTGTAATGGTGCAAGAACTGTGATGGAAATTCTCAGGCACTTCTACACATCTTAGCAGGTAAAGCCATCTGTGGACAAATCTATTAACCTGAGTTCTATCTCCTAAACCTACATAAAACTCTGAACATGACCACTACTGTCTGGAATTTCTGCACTGGAGCTCTAGGGGGCCAACACAGAAGGGTCATTAGGGTCTGCTGCCACTTCAGGTGCTTGCTTCAGTGAGAGACCATTCCACTAAGACATGTTCTACCACCCATGTGATAGAACAAGGCACCTTACTTCACTCTTCAGGCCCCTTATGTGGAGGAACACACTAAACACACAACCACACACACACACACACACACACACACACACACACACCACTTACACAAAAATACACAAAACAAATAAATGAACAAATAAGTGAAAAAAGAATCAAAATAAACATATATGAATCAAAATATATGACTTCATAATATAAGTCTAATTTTCAAATGGCCATCTAGTAATAGTGTATAAATATATATGGGATATTTATTACACAGTTTCACATGCAGATTTTATATTGATTGCGTAAAATAGAACACTTTACAAGATCTAAAGAAATTCATGGTTCCTGGAGCTCTATAATCTGGCCACTGCTCTACCAGCCTCTCTAAAGAAGGAATGTCCAGGTCTGGCAAACAAGGATCACCTAGGCCCACTGCACATGGAACATCCACACCTGCTACAAGTTCAAGGGTTCCCACTGGAGGCCTGCCACACAGGAAATATCCAGATTAGGCCTGACTTCCTGATATGTATTACAACAAAAACAACAAGGAACAACCAGATATGACAAAAGTCAACATAGGACCACAAGAGGCAGGACATCATGACAACTATGGAACAAAGATACCCCACTACAGCAAACCCTGGCTATCCAGATAGTCTAACATAATCAAAACACAAGAAAATGAAATTAAATTTATCTTTATAAAGATATTAGATACCTTTAAAGAGGAAATTAATAAATCCCTCAAAGAAATACAAGAAAAGCCTGGTGTGATGGCACACGCCTTTAATCCCAGCACTCAGGAGGCAAAGGCAGGCAGATTTCTGAGTTCTAGACCAGCCTGGTCTACAAAGTGAGTTCCAGGTCAGGGCTTCACAGAGAACCCCTGTCTTGAAAATAAAAAAAAAAAAAAGAAGAAAGAAAGAAATACAAGAAAATACAAACAAACAGGTAAAGGTCTTTAAGAATTTCAGGAGGAAACTAGTAAATCTCTTAGAGAAATGCAGGAAAATAAAATTAAGCATTTAAAGGAAATGAATAAACCTGTTTAAGACTTGATGATGGAAATAGAAGTAATAAAGGAAATACAAACTGGGAATCCTGGAGATAAAGAGCATAGAAAGAGAACAGGAACAACAGACACAAGCATCACCAACAGAAGGCAAGAGATGAAAGAGAAGAACTCAGTAGAAGATGAGATAGAAGAAAGTGATACATCAGTCAAAGAAAATGTTGAATCTAAAAAGTTCCAGTTCAAAGCATCCAAGAAGTCTGTCACACTATAAAAATGCTTAACCTAAGAATAATAGGAATAAAGAAGGCAAAGAGTCCCAGTTCCAACGAGTAGTTTCAACAAGATTTCCCCAAACAAAAAAATGGATGCCTATAAACATAATAAAAAAAAAAATTAGATTGGACCAGAAAAGAAAATCCTCTTGTTACATAATAACCAAAACACAAAATAAACAGAACAAAGAAAGAATATTAAAAGTTGCAAGAGAAAATATGCATGTAACACACAAAGGCAGACATACCAGAATGACACCCAATTTCTCAACAGAGACTCTAAAAGCTACATTTTTTTTCTCACAGCCTCAAAGAAACCACAGATGCCAACCTATACTTCTATACGGAGCAAAACTCTCAATCACTGTAGAGAGAGAAAGCAAGATATTCCAAGACAAAAACAAATTTAAGCAGTATCTATCCACAAATCCAGTCTTACAGATAATACCTAAAGGAAAACTACAGTTCCAAAATGTGAGCTACATACAGGAAAATGCAGAAAATAAATAATCTCAACACCAATGAAACAGAATAAGGGAAACACAAACAAATGCACACACACACAGGAATACACACAAATACACACACACACACACACACACACACACACCACAGGAACAAACAGGAACACACAGGAACACACACATATACATACACACACACAAACACACCACAACAAACATCAAATTAACAGGAATTAATAATCATTATTAATTATTATCTCTCAACATCAATGAACTCAATTCCTCAATAAAAAGACACAGGCTAACAGAATAAATGCTAAAACAGTATCTATCATTCTGATGAATACAAGAAACACACCTAAGCAACCAAGATAGACATTACCTAAAAGTAAAAGGATGGGAAAAGGTGTCTAAGCAAAGAGGCCCAAGAAGCAAGATGGAGTAAGCTTTCTTTCTTTCTTTCTTTCTTTCTTTCTTTCTTTCTTTCTTTCTTTCTTTCTTTCTATTTCTTGATTTTATTTTTTTAATTTTTATTGGTTATTTTATTTATTTACATTTCAAATATTATCCCCCTTCCCAGTTTCCCCTCTGAAAGCCCGCTATTCCACTACCCCTGCTTCTATGAGGTTATCACCCTCTCCACCCATCCACTCTTGCCTCATCACCCTAGCATTCCCTATGCTAGGGCATCAAACCTTCACAGGACCAAGGGCCTCTCCTCCCATTTTAATATCCAATAAAGTAGACTTACTACCAAAATTAATCAAAAGAGATGATAAAGGACACTTCATACTTATCAAAGGAAAAATTCACAAAGATGACATCTCAGTTCTGAACATATATGATTCAAACACAAGAGCAGCCATATTCGTAAAAGAAACATTACTAAAGCATAAGTCACACATAAAACTACACACATTACTAGTAGGAGACTTCAACACCCCAATCTCTCAGGTGGATAAGTCATCAAGATAGAAATTAAACAGAAATAATGAAACGAATCAAAGCTCTGGATCAAATAGACCTAATAGAGAGCTGTAGCAACTTTCACCCAAACATAAAACAATGTACTTCTCAGCAACAAACAGATTTTTCCAAAATTGACCACATAGTTGGTCGCTAGACCATTTGGGACAGATACAGGAAAACTGGAATAACTCTTGGTATCTTATCAGACTACCATTGGTTACAACTGGACTACAACAAAACCAGAATCAATTGAAATCCTGCACACTCATGAAACTGAACAACTCTCCAGTCAATGATCACTAGGTGAGGAAATAAATAAAGAAAAAATAAAGACTTTCTAAAATTCAATGAAAATGGCGGCACAACATACTCAAATTTATGGAACACAATGAAAGTAGTGCTAAGAAGAAAATTCATAGCACTAAGTGCCTTTATAAAGAAATTAAACAGTTCTCATTCAAGCAATTTAAAGGTACACTTGAAAGCTCTAGACAAAAATAGTCAAGCACACTCAAGATAAGTAGACCATAGGAAATAATCAAACCCAGCGCTGAAATCAGTCAATTAGAAAAAAGAGAACAATACAAAGAATCAATGAAACTAAGAGCTGGTTCTTTCAGAAAGTCATCAAGATAGACAAACCCTTAGCCAAACTAACTAAAAGGCAGAGAAACAGTATCTAAATAAACAAAATCAGAAATAAAAAGGGAGACAGCAACAAATACTTAAGAAATATATAAAATCATGAGATCTTACCTCAAAATCCTGTACTCTACAAAATTGGAAATTCAAATTTAAATGGATGACTTTCTAGATAGATAACACTTACCAAAGTTAAATTAAGATCAGGCAAACTACTTAGTAGTCCTATAACCCCCTAAATAAATAGAATCATTGAAAGTCTATAAATAAACAAACAAACCCCAAAACAGAAAAACAAAGGCCAGATGGTTTTAGTGGAGAGTTATAGCAGACATTCAAAGAAGAGCTAACACAAATATTCCTCAACTATTCCACAAAATAGAAACAATGGTTTTCATTTTGTCAATGAGGAACATTGCCAAACTCATTCTATGAAGCCACAGTCACCCTGATACCTAAAGCACACAAAGACTCAACAAAGAAAGGGAACTTCAAGCTAATTGGCCTTTGAACATTGATACAAAAATACTTACAAACCAACTCAATGAGCACATCAAAAATATAATTCACCATGATCAACTAGGCTTTACCCCAGGAATGCAGGGATGGTTCAATATACCAAAATACATCAATGTAAATCTACAATGTAAACAAAGTGAAAGAAAAAAAAATCACATGACCATATCACTAGATGCTGCAAAAGCCTCTGAAAAACTCCAATACCACTTCCTGTTAAAAGTCTTGGAGAGATCAGTAGTACACAGTACATACATAAACATAATGAAAGCCAAATGCCAACATTAAATTAAATGGAAGGAAACATAACACAATTCCACTAAAATCAGACACAACACAAGGCTTCCCACTCTCTCCCCATCTATTCAACATAGTACTTGAAGTTCTAACTAGAGCAATAAAACAGCAAACAGATATCAAAGGGATACAAACTGGAAAGGAAGGAGTCAGGTTATTACTATTTACAGATGATATGACATTATACACCAGTGACACCAAAAATTCTACTACAAAATGCCTTGCAGTAACTCTTACAGGAGATGTAAGACTTGTAGAACAAGAACTTCAAGTCTCTGAAGAAAGAAATTGAGGAAGATATCAAAAGATGTAATGACCTGCTTCTCATGGGTCCATAGGATTAACACAGTAAAATGGCCATCTTACCAATAGCAATCTACAGAGTTAATGCAATTTCCATAAAAACCCCAACATGATTTTTTACAGACCTTGTAAGAGCAATTCTCAACCTCATATGAAAACAAAGAAACAAAAACTCTGGATAGTGAAAACACCCTGTACAATAAAATAACTTAATGCTGGTAATATCATCACAGATTCAAGCTATACTATAGAGCAACATTAATAAAAACTGCATGGTATTGTCATAAAAACACAAAAGTCGATCTGTGGAATAGAATTGAAGATCTAGGAAAAACAAACAATAAAACCAAAACAAAAGAAAACAAAAAGCCAGGTAGAGGTGGCACACACTTTTAGTCCCAGCACTTGGGAGGCAGAGGCAGGTGGATTTCTGAGTTTGAGACCAGCCTGGTCTACATAGTGAGCTCCAGGACAGCCAGGGCTACACAGAAAAACAAACAAACAAAAAAGAAAACAAAAAATCCAAAACAACAACAGCAAAAACAACAACAACCACATCAACAACAACAAACCAATGGATACTTGATATTTGACAAAGAAGCCAAAACAATGCATTTTTCCATGCAATGGAAAAATGAAATCCTCTTCAGCACATGATGTTGTTTTAACTTGATATCTGCATGTAGAAGAATGCAAATAGATTTGATATCCATCACCCTGTGTAAAATTAAGTTAGAGTTCAACATAAAAGGATACACAAATCTAATAGAAGAGAAATTGGGAAACCTCCTTGAAGTCATTAGCACACCAATAGCTGAACACTGAGATCAACAGTCAGTAAATGGGACCTCTCGTGAGACTGAGTCATGCAACTGAATCAAAGCTTTGGCAAGGTGAAGGGAAAACAAACAGAACAAAAATGGCAGCCTACAGAATGGATGGAAAAACATGTTTTCCAACCCTACATCTGACAGAAGATTAATCTCCAAAATATCCAAAGAACACTCGAAATGAGACATCAACAAACCAAATAGCCAACCTTTTAAAAAGAGTACAAAGCTAACAGAATTCTCAACAGAGGAATCAGGAATACCCAAGAATTACTAAAAGAAATGTTCAAATTTTGTAGTCATAAGGGAAATGCAAATCAAAACATCTCCAGTGTGATATCTTACACCCATCCTAATGGCTAAGGTCAAAAACTCAAGTGCTACACATTCATCTCGAGGATGTGGAGTAAGAAGAACACTTCTTCATTGCTGGTGGGATTGCCAACTTGTACAACCACTTTGGAATCAAGTTAGTACTTTCTCAGAAAATTGGTAATAATTCTACCTCAGCCATATCACTCCAGGGCATGTCCCAAAAGACACCCCACTATATCACAAGGGTATTTGCTCAACTATGTTCATAGCAGATTTATTTGTAATACCTCAATACTGGAAATAACCTAGTTGTCCCTCAACTGAAGAATGGATAAAGAAAATGTGGTACATCTACATCATGGAATACTATTCAGCTATTAAAAACAAAGACATCATAAAATTTGTAGATAAGTGGATATAACTTCAGAATATTATCCTGAGTGAGGTAACACAGACCCAGAAGGACACTTATGGTATGTACTCACTTATAATTGGACATTCGCCATAAAGTCAGGACAACCATGCTACAATCCACAGACCCAAAGTTGGTAATTAGGAGGGTCTAAAGAAGGATGTGTGACCCTCACTCAGAAGGAAAAACAAAATGGTCATTAGAGGTGGATGGAGAGAGGGAACTTGGTGCCAGTGGGGGAGAGGTGTGGTATCTGGATGACTGACAATCAGGTGTGGGCAGAAGGTGGTAGGAAAGTGTTAGAAGTGAGAATGGAAATTAGTGGGAAGCATCTCTAAGACTAGCTGGAAACCTGGAATGGGAGAGGCTAAAGAAAGTCTATGGGAGTGACCCCAACTGAGACTCCTACCCATGGATTATATATAAACTCAAATGACCACCTACTATAACCAGGCAGGACATACACCCACCCACAATATGTTCAATCCAAAATTTCTCTCCTGTCTACAAGATGTACATGGATAAAGGTGGAGCAGAGACTAGGAGAATAGCCAATAAATGACTAGCCTAATGTGAGACCCATCCCATGGGAGAGAGCCAAGCCCTGACACTATTAAAGATACTCTGCTAAGATTGCAGACAGGGACAGAGAGTAACTGGCTCCTGCGAGGCTTCATCCAGCAGTCTATGAAAGCAGTTGAAGAGACTCATAGCCAAGCCTGGGTGTTACTTTGGAGAGTCTTGTGGAAGAGTGAGTGTCAAGGATACCACAGGAAGAATCAACCTCCATGCAGGTGCTGAACCTATGCACTCCACATACTTGTAGCACATTTGCACCTTGGTCTTCATTTGGAATAAAGTGCCATTGGATCCCGTTCCCCTTCCTGGACTGCCTGGTTGGAGACTCACTGCAAGAGAAGAAGCTTAGTCCTTCTGGGTCTAGATGTCCTCAAATGTTCTGGTACCCAAGTGGTACTTCATTTCCCCTGAGGAGAGGGGAAAGGGGTAATGTGGATGAGGAAAGAGAGGGACCAGTGGGCAAGAGAGGAGAGGAGAATAATGGGGTAGAGAGAATTGTTTGAGTGAGAATCAGAGAAGAGGAAGGGGGGATGTTGTAATTGGTATGTAATGTGGATAAAAATGAATAAATTATTACAAAAATTCACCAGGGGTATTTGATCAAGTTATTACAAAGTAATTAAAAAACCTGAGGATGAAATTACTTCCCCAAATGAGAAACATAAATTATATTATCAAGAGAATAAGGATAAAATGTGATATCATTGCTTAGTGTGCAGAGATACTGGGACACCATGTTTTTACATGGTAATCACAAATGCTAAATCTAATTCCTCTGTGGCAGCATCCTCCATTGTGGTCCTCACTGCCTCTACAAATGATTATTGCTTTAAAGTTGGTCAGACTTGTTGATCTTTTTTAGTTCTGTGAACTATATCCTGGTAGAAAAGGAAGCAATTGCAAGTGGAGAGAGAGGTGGGGATCTGGGAGGGAAAGTTGACAGTGTGAGGGGGAAGAGTAGGGGAGAGAGGAACCTGATCTAGTATTGGGGGAGGGAAAAGGACTGAAGACCTGAGGGCCAGCAGAAAGACTGGAAACAGGCAACCTCAGGAAATAAGAGGTTGGGGGAATTCTCTAGAATGCACCAGAGACCTAGGAGGTAAGCTACTCTCAGGAATCATAGGGAGAGACCTTAGATGAAATGCCCAACAGTAGTGTACTGGCTAATTTTGTGTCAACTTGACACAGCTGGAGTTATCACAGAGAAAGGAGCTTCAGTTGGGGAAGTGCCTCCATGAGATCCAGCTGTAAGACATTTTCTCAATTAGTGATGGGGGGGCAGTCCCCTTGTGGGTGGTGCCATCTCTGGGCTGGTAGTTTTGGGTTCTAAAAGAGAGTAGGCTGAGCAAGCCAGGAGAAGCAAGCCAGTAAAGAACATTCCTCCGTGGCCTCTGCATTAGCTCCTGCTCCCGGACCTGCTTGAGTTCCAGTCCTGACTTCTTTCAGTGATGAACAGCAATGTGGAAATGTAAGCTGAATAAACCCTTTCCTCCCCAACTGCTTCTTGGTCATGATGTTTGTGCAGGAATAGAAACCCTGACTAAGACAAGTAAGGAGAAGGAATTTATAGAGCCCACCTCCAGAAGGAAGACAGGACATCAAGTGAGGGATGGGCTTGCCATCCCACAGTCACATCTCTAACCCATAATTGTTCCTGCCTGAAAGAATTACAGGAATGGAAATGGAGAGGAGGATGAGGAAAAGAAGGTCCAGCAACAGACCCAAAGTGGGATCCAGCTCAAGTGGAGGTCCCAAGGCCTGACTCTATTACTGAGGCTATGGAACGCTCACAAAAGGACCTATCATGACTGCACTCTGGAAGACCCAACAAGCTGCTGAAAGAGTCAGATGCAGATATTTGCATCCAACCAATGGACAGAAGCAGCTGACCCCTGTTGTTGAATAGGGAAAAACTGAAAGAAGCTGAGAAGGGCAATCCTATAGGAGGAGCAACAGTCACAATTAATCTGGAAAAGCAAGATCTCTCAAACACTGGATGATATGAGGCCCCTAACACACATACATTAGAGAACTTCCAGATCTGTGATCATTCAGAGGTTATGAACCTAACCCTCAATAGACTGGAGGCCCCAGAGAGTTTAGAGGTAAGGTGGAATGGGGGTTGGGAGCATCCACTTGGAGATGGTGTGGAGTCCAGTGGAGGTGTGAGATATGGACCAGTGAGAGGGTAGATAGGGAGAGGGGGCGGAGAATGGAATATGGAGTGTAAAAACTAAATTAATTTAATAAAATAAAATAAATTGTTCAGACTTGTGATGGTAGAATAATAGCATTCACACTTTCTTATAATCTTATCCTGCTGGTAATTCTTGAGGTCTCTACCAGCAAATTTCATTCAAACTCCAGTTAATCACCACCTAAGGCTGCTCTTCTAATGGCTCTGTCATTTATCCATCACCATACTCTCCTCTGTGGCCTCAGCATCGGGATCTGAAATCAGTTTCAGACATAACAATGAAGGTAAGCTATGAATACTACAAGCAAGATGGGTTCTGTGTTCTCTGAAAGCTGCCCCCACCCCCAGTGGTCACAACGACCTGCAGAAGCCAGCTCTGCTCTGTTTGCTGGCTGCTGAGTACTCTCACCTCCTTACCACGGCTTGCTTGCTGCTCTTCGAGATTATTACTCTGGCTATTTGTAGATCTCTTTAATAAACTTTTTTTTTTTCCATTTGAAACCACTGTTTCTTTGATGTTTTTATAGCCCATTTTTGCAAATAGTGTCAGATGTAAACCTGGCTATTTTTTTTTTAATGCTTCTTCTTATGAAATCTTTTAAAAGCAATTTCTACTAGGCTGCTTATCTGTTTCTCTGCTAAGCCATACATTTTCTTTTCCCTACAAATGTGTGACAAAAACATGACTGCAGTAGTATTTTCATGGATCTATTACTGGTCTCTAGAAGAATGAATGAGGTCCAGTACCCTGTTAATATATTGACAAGTAGTAGTGAGAGATAATCTCTTACTTAATTTCATGTTTTCTTTCAATGAAAGAAGGGGCACATCTATCAGAGTTAAATATCCAGTGATCAGAGTAAGAATGTAGTCATTGGTTTTGAAAGATTTTGATGCCTGTGTTTTTGATGACACCAATTGGCTTTTAAAGAACAGCCCTGTGGCAGAGGGGCAAGTATAACGCATTATTTCTTTCTAGAATCATACACAACTAAGAACTGTGCCATTAGCCCACTAAAGGATATCTCATGTGTTAGAGGCATCACTTTGTCCTGGAATCATACACAGCTAAAGACTGTTGCTAGCCAAAAGAAAAACATCGCCTGCATTTTGAACTCCCTTTCCAGACTCATATATATTATGAGATGTAGACAAAGTAGAAGAAAAGAGAATTAAAAACACAGCTCTCCCCATGTGTTGAGTGTTATTGTTCATAGGTTCCCCATCTCAAAATTACAAAGACAAAACTTGAGATTACTGTTCTATCCTGCTGACAATCCTGGGAATGACAGTTAAACCACTATAGCAATAAAATATTTTATATTAAAACATGTTTAAAATCGTAGTCTTTTCTAAATGAGTTTCCATTGTTGTAGGTTGGATAGATTAATTTATTTATGGAAATAAAATGTATGCTGGAAAGTAGTCTGTGTGGCCACTGTAGTGGCAGGAGAACCGGTGGGCAGCAGCCATATGTAAGTTAGATCGGAATGCTTCTCTTTGGGGCTACGCCCTGAGCTAAGGTGATGAGTTAGAGAGAGTTGAATTTTTAGTTAGGATTCATTACAAATTTACTCTCAGTCATGTTTCTTTAAGAGCAAGCTGTAATATCCTCAGATCAAAGCTCAAGATATTGAAGCTACTCTGTCTTTGAATTAATAACAAATTATTTAAATAATCATTCAAATACCTTATGGAGTTAAATGGGAATTTATTTTATTAAGTATATATTTTCATTTTGGTAGTATTAGAACTGAACCTAGAGAATCTCTGTGATAAGTGAACATATCTAAATATATACAACTATGTTTCTGGACATTTTGTGTATTTTGGTATCCTTACCAATTTAATGAGTAAAACTCATTGAATCCTCTAATCTTATCTCATTTTGCAGAATTTTAAATCACCCTGATTAGTTATCGAGGATCAGATGCATTCTGAATATGAGATGCATTGCCAAATTAAAAGTATTTTATTATTCCTTATATTTGAAACATATTTAAATTAAAAATTCCAAGTTTATTTAAATATTTTGTCAGATTTTTCTGCAAATAACAAAACTAACATTCATCTCTGTACATTACTTATTAAGTTTTTATGAGGACATATTTGTTAACAATTGAATTATATATTTTTTTCATTTTCTAGAGAAATCCACTTTCCATTTTTATATACAATAGGACAGAAGGTAAAAGACAGAAAGGCAATAAAATATTACAATCTCTGATTTTCAGAAGCATATTTTAGTAATAGTGTGCTCTGCTCAATATAATTTAGTCAACAAAAAACTAGTATATAGTATATTCAGGTCATCTATTCCATTCTCTTTGCGTGTGATAAAATGACTAAATGCAAAGGCAGTTCAGAACATTCAAAGTGTACATTCATCCATTATTTCTGCTGTTCTCGATCTATTATGGGAGTGTTCAGAACACAAAGGAAGCATTGATATGCATCAATTTTCATTGTCCTATCATAGCTGAGATTTTAATAGACATTTTATTGGCCGTAATATTACATGTAAGAACATTGTGCTCAATTTAAATGATAGAAATACTTTGGAACCAATACACAAACGTCAGTGAAAAGTAGTAAATATATATTCATCAATAATATAAAGAATTTTCATATCAGGTATTGATTCGGGAATATAATTTGTATAAAATCTTGCATAAATATATCAAACATAGGCACATAATATGCATATATCATATATACTAGCTGATTCATTTGTCAACTTGACACAAGATAGACTCATCAGAGTGGAAGGAGTCTCAGTTGAGGAAATGCCTCCATAAGATCCAGCTGTAAGGAATTTTCTCAATTAGTGATCAATGGGGGAGGGCCCACCACATCTTGGATGTTATCATTCCTGGGCTTATGGTCTAGATTTCTATAAGAAAGCACACTGAGCAAGCCATGTGGGGCATCCAGTCAGCAGCAACCCTTCATGGCTTCTGCATGAGCTCCTGCTTCCAGGTTCCTGCCCTGCCTGAATTTCTGTCCTGACTTCCTCTACTGATGGATTATCTGGAAGTGTAAACCAAATAAACTCTCTCCTCCCCAAATTGCTTTTTGGCATGGTTTTTGTTACAGTAATAGAAATCCTGACTAAGATATTGCATAAAATAACCAAATTGCATATCGTTCATTGTGTGTCTGTTATTGACTATCAAATTGTTTCATATGTGTTCTCAGTCATTTTCTATATAGTTGCATTGAAGATCAAGATATATATATCATCCTATCATCTTTTTGAAAATTTACAAACCAAAGTATATCCATATCATGGTATTTTTTTGAAGAATTTAACATGAAGTACATTATGAGATATTGTAATATCTAACAAATGAAAGACTTAAACAGTATTTTGTCTTTGGAATTAGAGCAGCAAGCCAGTAAGCTATTCTTCAGGTGCTGGTGCAAGTTCAACATCTGGCTCTTCCAACAAAGGCCTGTAACTCCTGCTGCATGTCCATATAGTCATTCATTCACCCAAGAAATGGAATTTTAAACTGAAGCAAAATATTTCATGAAATAGGATAATGTCTGTTTACTCTATGCATGATCTGACAAAATCTGTTTTGTCATTCTACTGCAAATCCAAAATTTACCCAAGATCCCCAGAGCCTGTGATGAGGTCCTGGTCTACATCCATACCATTATAATCATTTCCCAAGCATTTACTCAGAGCTCAGGCTTGTGCATGTAGTTAGTCCGATAATAAGAGAGGAGAATGTTAAGAAAAGAATTGCTCTGCCATTATCTTGAGGTAAATGTTTAGAACTTTTCTTTCATTATGTATCTGCAGTTTAGATTTCACATCATGCTTGCTTTTGTATAAACAAATCACAGCACATCTTACACAACAGAAGATTGTTAAATGTGTAACAAGAATTTGAAGAGCATTATGACGCAAACTTCAGCACTATTCTAGATTTTATGACTCTCCCAACTACTCAATTTAGATGTCTCTCCCACTTGATTATGTAGCAGCTTTTATATGCCTAACTTTATGTAGGCTTCCTCAAATACCCAACTCTGTTTTCATAAACGAACTCATGTTTGCTTGTTCATGCATCTACCAAGCTGTAATGCTGAGAGAACACAGACACAACTGGTGTTGGCTATGCAAATAATTTAACTATTGCAGCCAAATGCAGAGTAAAGACTGTCATATATAGATTTTAGCGTGATGTGGATCTTATACAGAAGGTTATAAAGAAGGGATAAGAATCTCCTGAATAGGCTGGGGAGATGGCTCATTTGTTACAAACAACTGCTTTTGCAGAAGACCATGGGTCTGTTGCATAGAATATACACAGGAACTCATAGCAACTTTTATGTCCAAACCCTCTTCTGATACCTTCTTCTAATCTTTTCAGGCAACAAGAACATATGTGGCACACATACATACATACATTCAGGTAAGCACTCATACACACAAAAATAGCTAATAATCAAAACTGAATAAGACCTTTGAAAGATGACAAGAAGTTTAAAGGAGTACATATGTTATTTATACAGTTCACTAATTTTTTTTGAGACAGGTCTCATGTATCCCAGGTATGCTTTTAACTCTCTATGTAGCCAGGAATGATACTGTGTTCCTATCCTATTCCATTCATCTCCAGAGAACAGAGCTGGGACTAAAGTTGTGCTCCACTGTATCTGATTTCTGTAGCACTGGGAGTCTAACCAATGGCCTTGACTATGCTAACCAAGAACTAATTAATTCAGTTACAAACCCAGCCTTATTTTACATATTTGTTACCTGTATCATTTGATTCCCAGTTACATAGATTCCATATGTGTGTTTTTGTATGTGCTTTAAAGATGAACAACCCCAGGTAAGTAGGCTACAACATGTATATATAAAAATCTTTGGCACTTGCAAATATTCAGATTCCTAGCATTAACCCACAAACTCTTGCTCTACAGAAAAACAATATTTTTAAGCAAGTAACACAAATGAGTGTCAGATACATGTTCTGTAGGATGAATCCTTAAAAGAATTACCTAGAATGTTGAATCTCACTGGAACTAGGGGACACTAGTTTCAAAGTAATACTGTTGACATTAAAATTAATCTTATTATAGATATATAAAATCTTTTAAAGAAAATCTAGAATATACTACAAAATGAGTTGATTTCATTAGGACATCCAGAAATTCATTAACATAATATTTTAAAAAGTATTCTATCTATCTTGAGTCCTTTGCACTTAGTTCCACCCTTTGTTGTATATTTTAGTCAAATTCAACTAAAATAAAGATTAAAAAAAACCCTACACCCAACATTACAAGCAAGATATTATTAAGTTTGTTGAAAGTTTAAATGTCATTTGTATGAATTAAAAATACCTAGAAACCCTCATGCTTAGCTTCTTCCAGTTTTTCCTACCTGAAGATCTAGTTATACCACTCTTGGGTCCTCAGGTAGATCTATTTCCAATTTTCTGAGGATACTCCAGATTGATTTCCAGAGTGGTTGTACCAGTTTTCAATCCCACCAGCAATGGAGGAGTGTTCCTCTTTCTCTACATCCTGGCCAACATATGCTGTCACCCGAGGTTTTGATCTTAGCCATTCTGATTGTTGGAAGGTGGAGTCTCGGGGGCATTTTGATTATTTCCATAATCACTAAGGTCTTTGAACACTTCTTTAAGTATTTCTCAACCTTTTAATATTCCTCTGTGATGAATTCTCTGTTTAGTTCTATACCCCATTTTTTTTTTTTTTATTGTGTTGTTTGGTTTTTTAGTGGTTAGCTTCTTGAGTTCAGGACTAGCAGTCTCAATTAACCTGAACCTCTTAGATCTTTCAGACTCTGGACCACCAACCAGGCAGCATACACCAACTGATATAAGGCCACCAACACATATACAGCAGAGGACTGCCAGGTCAAGGTTCAGTAAGAAAAGATGCACCGGAACTTATAGAGACTGTAGGCGCCAGGGAGTGAGATGTTTGGTAGGGTGGGGGTGGGGGGTTGGGGGTTGAGAAAATCCTCATAGTGACAGGGGGGAGGAGGAGGTATGGGATGTGGAATAATAGTCAGAGGGTGGATGGGGGTATAAAAGCTGGAGTGTAAATAAATAAATAAAATTTAAAAATTAATAATAAAACTACCTAGAGACCAAGTTAAGTGCTACTATTTGGGATTATATGCTAGAAGGGTAAGAGGGAAGTCCTACTTTCTTTGGTTGAACAACATCCATTCAGTTCCAGGTCAGAAAGAACAAATGAGTAATCAGATTGCTTTTGTCCCTGAACAGTGAGACATACCTAAGCTCTTTTGTATATATAATGACTTGAAGTCTAATGACTTTTGGACACCGGTATTTACTTCAATGTTTCATGTCAGGATTCTAAGACTTCACACAGAGAGTCTTATGTCTGCTTTTCTGGTTCTTAATCCTATGGATATGAACCATGTGAAGCTACCAGCATCCTATGGCCTCCAGTTAAAGGTTGACCAAGATAAGCCAAGGAGAATATTTGTTATTTCTTAGTTTTCATCTCATGTTTTATATATATATATATATATATATATATATATATATATATATATATATCATATAAATTCTGTCTTTCTAGGGAACCCTGTCCAATGCAGATAATAAGAGTACTGAAATATTAGTCAGTGGAAGAAGCAGCCATCCTTTGTAATAACAAACAAATTCCTTAGTGTATACTAGAACATATTACACAGAATACACATACACACACACACACACACACACACACACACACACACACACAAGCACTTAGATTTTGAGGTTTTCCCAGACATTCTGTTATGGAGTCACTGGGAATAGTTGGTGCTTTTCTTCTGTCATGGCACAGCTTGTATATACTCCCTGGTACTTGTTGGACCTCAGTCAACAATGGAAGAGTTAGAAATCTATTGGAAAGTTTTATAAGTTTTTTCTACACACAAATCTCTCCCTATATTTTCTAGTATAATATGAATCTAGATTTCAAGAGTTTTCTTTCTCTGCTTCCAACATAGCTAAGCAGAGTAAGCTGGACAGAGACAGAGCTAAGGAAACAATGACTACATAGTCCACTCCTCATATCCTCAGAGTCTGTATTGGTTACACTTCTCAAAAGTGTTAGAAAATTCCCATCATAAACAGCTCACTAAAGTCAACATTTATTTTAGATCCCAGTTTTTGAAGTTACCAGGTTGGTAAATAGGTTATGGCTGAGGACAGTGGTTTCTATCAGTGCTGCCCAGGAAGCGGAGACAGAGGAATGTTCATGTGCTTGGCTGACTTCATTTTCTTCACTTTTTTCTCTCTGTACCCTAGCTTATGGGATGGTTTCTCCCATCATCAGGATGGAGTTCACCCTTAGTTAATCCTCTCTAAAAATATTCCCAAGGACATAGCAACAAAGTTGTCCCATCAACCTTCAAGATGAGTCTAAATTTTGTTAAGTCAATAGTAAAGATTGACTTTCACAACATGTATATATGTCTAATAGTATTTAAGGTCTATGAAACACCAATCATAGAGAAGTGCTTCCTCTTGCTGTATTATATACATAACATTCAAGAAAAAACATGTCCATTCTCTGTGAAAAATATTAAATGCCATATTCTAGCTGGCACATTGTCAAAGATGTTTTCCATGTCATCCTATTACCATCTGGATGCAATACTCATGACTCTGTGTATGCAATTAAAAATTACCAACAAAGGGCTGGATAGATAGCTTACTGTTTAATAAGACTAACCAGTAACCCCCAGAGTTGAGTCTCTAGTTGCATATGTAGAAGAGTATGGCCTAGTTGGCCATCATTTGGAGGAGAGGCCCTTGGTCTTGTAAAGATTATATGCCCCAGTACAGGGGAATGCCAGAGCAGGAAGTGGGAGTGGGTGGGTTAGGGAGCTGGGAGGGAGGGGGCTTTGGGGATATAAAAGAGATTCTGGATCTAACAGACATTATAAACCAAAAGGACTTAGCAGATATCTATAGAATATTTCACCCAAATAAAGAAAAGAATATGCATTCTGTTCAGTACCTCCCTGAACTTTCTCCAAAATTGACCATATACTTAGTCACAAAGCAAAACTCAACAGATACAGGAATATTGAGATATCTCCTGCATCCTATCAGATAATCATGGATTAAACCTGGATTTCAAAAATAACAGAAACAACAGAAAGCCTACAAACTCCTGGAAACTGAACAACTCTTTACTCAGTGACTGCTTGGTTGAAGAAGAAATAGAGAAATGAAAGAATGTATAGAATTAAAAGAAAATGAAGTTATAATGTGCACAAACTTATGGGACACAATGAGAGCAATGCTAAGAGGAAAATTCATAGTACTAAGTGACAACACTTAAAAAAATGGAGAATCTCCTATTAGCAACTAAACAGCAAACCTGAAAGCTCTAGGACAAAATGAAGCAAGCAGACCCAAAAGACGTAGAAGGTAGGAAATAGTAAAACTGAGGGCTGAAATCGTTGTCATAGAAATAAGAAGAGCCACACAAAGAATCAATGAAATGAAGAGTTAGTTCTTTGAGAAAATCAAAATGATAGACAAACCTTTATCCAAACTAACTATATGACGAAGAGAATGTCAAAATTAACAAAATCAGAAACAAAAATGGGGACATAACAAAAGACAAAGGAAATCCAAAGAATTGTTAGGTATTAGTTTAAAAGAATGTAGTCCAAAAATTGGAAAATACAAAAGAAATGGATAAATCAAGATCAGATAAGCAACTTAAATAGAAATATTACCTCTAAAGAAATATAACCAGTCATTAAAATCTCTCAAGCAAAGAAAGCCTGTAAGTGGCCATGTTACCGCCTCGCTGGCAAGAATGGACGTGGACACCAGAATCCTTCTGCAAGCATACTTTTATTACATCATGCGGAGAAAGAGGGCAAGCCCAAGATGGGTCCCACTTATATACACCTCAGTGAGACGTATGTCGTCAGGATTGGCTGACTGCCCATTACCTCAAGTTACGTCCTGGGATGGGTGGTGACTTACATGGCTTTGTCACAAGCGCATGCGCACTGAACTTGTTTGCTTGTCCCAGGCTGGGGGTGGTGACAGGATGTCGGCGCCATCTTGGAATGGTGGCAGAACCAGCTTGGGAGTGGCTCTCTACATCTCCCCCTTTCTATTTTATTTAAAGGTCTGGCCTAGAGACGAGCAGTACATAGTTGTTGCCAGGATATGGAGTTTAAACCTGATCAAGCCGATACCCTTTTGCCGGGAGTGTCAGTGATCAAAGGCTCAATTTTTATGGCATCTTTTCACCCTACTAGGTGCAATGGATCAAGTCCTCTGGATGCAAGGGCTGAAAAAGAGAAAGGGTGCCACCACGATGTGTTGTCACTAGCCTTACCTGTCACTGGGAAAACTTCTCGCCACTAGGTCCCTGTCTTAGGTTGGTCTAGTGTGCACATTCATGAAATGGCCAGGCAACAACTTCTCTGCAAAATTACTCTAGGGCGAGTGCCAATTTTTAACCTTTATGATATTAACATGCTGAGCCACATATCAGGAGAGGCTTCTTGTTCTATGATTTTAACATGCTGAGCCATATATCGGGAGAGGCTCCTTGTTTTAGTGCTGTGAGTGCTTGAGCAATCACCACTTTGTCATGTTTTTGTTGGGTTCTGAGCTTGCAAACCACCCAAAACAGAAGCACAACACCACAGCTGAGGGTAATGCCAAATAAGGCAACTCCCACTCACTCCTTAAAGAAAGAAAAAGCTAAGGATATCTAGGAAGAGAAGTCCCCAAAGGCAATGGGTTTCAGCCGAGTCCCATTGAGTTGCCCAATCTGCAAGAGAAGCCCTCTGGAGAGCTGCTCCGCTTTCAATGACCAACTCCCTCCTAGATAGTCCGACAGAAGACGGCTTTATCCCCGCAATTCAGCAGAATGAGCAGAACCGGTTGTTGGGGGGTCCATCTGGGAATCATCTTCACGTGCCAAGATTCTTCATGTCAGTTGTTCTGGCAACCAAAATGGATTGTCTTCTTCCTGTGGGAAAACACAAACAGCTCCCCTGGATCTTATCAAAATAGGATCCGGGCCTTTCCATTGACCAGTCAAGACATCTTTCCATTTCACTATCTCTTTTGGCCTGTCAGGCTCTAGACAATGACTGTCAAGATTTAAAAAATTAAGTGTAAAGAGAGCCATAGAAACGGTTGCCCTTGGCACTGAGGGTAGAGCCTCCTCGACTCCCCATTTTTGTTTTATTAAATAAGATTTGAGAGTGCGATGGGCCCGTTCTATGATGCCCTGTCCTTGAGGATTGTATGGTAGACCCATTAGATGGGTCACCTCCATTTGGTGACAGAATTGTCCAAGCTTCTGAGAAGTGTAAGCTGGTCCATTGTCAGTTTTAAAAATTTTGGGTTTTCCCCAAGTACTCCATGCCTCAAGGCAATGCTGAATAACATGTGCTGCCTTACCCCCACCCCCGTAAGGGTGTGGCAGAGATAATTAAAATATTGTATCAATTTGAAAAATTTCTGAGAACCTTTCCGGACTTGTTTGTATCCCCGTGCTTGAAACGACCTCAGCACTATTCAAACATTATTAAATATCCTGGTGGCCTAGCCATCTGCGCAGCCTCTCACCATGTGCTGCTGTTCAAAGCTGCTCTAAGCCTAGGCAGACATCTTTCTTCAGGAACAAACACCCTTAGCCTCCCATCCCTAGGGCTAAGAAGTTAACAATCTATATTACTGCACCTTCCTCCATGCAAGGCCCAAAGCCACGTGGCCCCGCCAGATCCTGGGCAAACCTGCCTGCCTTTCTCAGCATCTGTGGAGGCTCATACTAAAATTAAGAAGTCAGAGACCAATAGACACACTTTTTGTAACCATTTTTCTTTTTTCGACACAGAACACAAAACAGCCAATCATCCAGACAAAACATGAAACACAAATGTAGACAAATGATGCATTGTACATATAAAGAAAAAAACTTCTCTGAGTTCCAGAGAGAGAGAATTCACCAAGGTGTGCCTAGGGAACCTCTACAAAAATTCACCCTCCTCTCTTCTCTCCTGATCCATTCCCGGATCCAATTACCTTAATTCTCCTAAGAATGCTGTAAGCAGCATTTGTCACGGGCGAGTAGCCACGTTGTTCCTATCTCCCGCCTCCTTTTGTTTACGATTCTGCTGTAGCAGCCGTTCACCTAGATGGTATTTTTCCTCCTCAAAGCAGGCTGCTTCATCTTCTAAGTCCTCCTCTTTGGAGGGAGTTAATTCCTCTGACTCAAAGCTACCGAGCTTTAAAGCTTCCAGTTCTCTCTTACTGGATAAAGGGGTTTCTCTGGGGGTTTTCTTTTCTCCTCTCTTTTCTGTATCTCCCCCAAAGGCATATCCCTTTTTTTCTCCTTTAAGCATGCTTTCCTTTCTCTGAGCTCCTAATATCTCTTCCGCTCTGTTTCTGATATGTGGTCCTGTAGTTCTTCTAACGCCCCCTGCCTTGCCTTAACCGTTGGGCAGCATTTCTCATCCTCTAAATATAGTCTTACCAGTCTAAGGAGAGCGAGCACTGCCATGACAACGATGAAGACTTCCACTACGCTACTCAACTGGGGGGGGGGGGGGTAAATGATATAAATCAAGACCAAACATACCTCTCAGAGATTACACTTGTCCTGCTTGCAGTTCTGAATTCTCCCCATGGGTGGGGGCTCTTCCTCAGCGATGGTCAATTTCCCGGGTCTAGGCACCAGCTGTAAATGCCCACATTACTGCCTCACCTGCAAGAACGGATGTGGACACCAGAATTCTTCTGCAAGCATACTTTTATTACATCATGCGGAGGAAGAGGGCAAGCCCAAGATGGGTCCCACTTATATACACCTCAGTGAGACGTGTGTCGTCAGGATTGGCTGACTGCCCATTACCTCAAGTTACGCCCTAGGATGGGCGGTGACTTACGTGGCTTTGACACAAGCGCATGCGCACTGAACTTGTTTGCTTGTCCCAGGCTGAGGGTGGTGACAGGATGTCGGCACCATCTTGGAATGGCGGCAGAACCAGCTCGGGCATGGCTCTCTACAAAAGCCCAAGTCAGGACAACTTTAGTACAGTATTTTACCAGACTTCAAAGAGGAGTTAGTGCCAATACTCCTCAAATAATTCCACAAAATAGAAACAGAAGGAATATTGATAAACTATTTTGAGTCCACAGTTACTCTAATACTCAAACCACACAAAAAAATCAACAAAAAGAATTACAGACCAATTTCCATTATGAACCTAAAGAAGAAAATCTTTCTTACCTGAATTCAAGAACACATCAAAAAGAGCATCCACCATGATCAAATAGACTTTATTCCAGAGATTTAGGGATGTTTCAACGAAACCCACCATATAAACAAATTGAAAGAATAAATCACATGATCATCTTATTAGAAGACAAAAATGCCATTGGCAAAACTCAACACCCCTTTATGACAAAAGTCTTGGAGAGATTATGGATACATAAGACATACCTGAACTTAACAAGCACAATTTACAGCAAACCTATATATAAACCTCACAATAAATGGAGTTAAACTTAAAGCAATTCCACTATAATCAGCAGTAAGGCAGATCCATCCACTTTTTCCCATATCTATTCAATATCATACTTGAAATTATAGCCAAAGCAATAAGAAAACTTAACAGGAAGGGGATACCAATTGTAAGGGAAAAATCAAAGCATCGTTATCTGCAGATGACAGGATATGCATAAGTGAATTTAAAAGTTCGAGATGTGGGAAGGTACAGAAGGGATGGCCCGATGTCTATGAGAATGATTGGAAATCTGCAACTGGCAGGGGTGGGAAGGTAAGTGTCCTCTCCAGGAAAAGACAGTAATCTGGGATGAGGGAACTACCCAAGAATCAGTGGGAGTACATATAACTATGACTCACAGCATTGGCCAGATGTCTATGAGAATGAATGGATATCTGCAACTGACAGGGTTGGGGAGATAAGTGTCCTCTCCAGGACAAGACAGTGATCTGGGATTAGGAAAATACCCAAGAATCAATGGGAGTACATATAACTATGACTCACAGCATTGGGTATATGGAACTTGAAGTGTCCACCTCCTATAGGCAGACATGAACCCCAGTGAAGCATTATGGACACTAACCTACCCACAAAACTTTTGACCCACAATATATTATGTATACAAGAAATACAAAGTCAGGAGATGGAGCAGAGACTCAAGGAATGGCCAACCAATAACCGACTCAATTTGAGACCCACCCTATGGGAAACAGCAATACCTGACACTATTAATGCTACTTTGTTATGTTTGCAGACAGGAGTCTAGCATGTCTGTACTCTGAGAGGCTCCACCCAGCAACTGACTTAGATAGATGCAGACACTCAGCCAAACTGTGAATGGAGCATGGGGACTGTTATAGAAGTACAGAAGGAAAGATTGCAGCCTCAAATCTACTTTGAGATTCTTTCTTACACCTGTTGGCATTGCTAAGATCAATACCACAAATGACAGAGCATGCTGGTGAGGATATAGAACAATGGAAATACTTCTTCATTGCTGGTAGGAGTGCAAACTCATACTACCACTACAGAAATCAGGATGGCAATTCTTCAGAAAATTAGGAATCAATCTATCCCAAGATAAGGCTATAGCTCTCTTGGGCATATACCCAAAAGACAACCCATCCTACTAGAAGGGTATTTGTCAACTATGTTCATAGCTGCTTTATTCATAATAGCCATAAACTGGAAACAACCTAGATGTACCTCAACTGAAGAATGACTTAAGAAAATGTGGTATACTTTGAAAATTGAGTATTATTCAGCTATTAAAAAAAAGTGACATCATGAAATCTGTAGGCAAAAAGATAGAACTAAAAAATACCATCCTGATCTAGGCCACCAAAACCCAGAAAGACAGACATGGTATGTAGACATTCATAAGTGGATATTCACTGTTAAGTAAAGGATAGTCATGATACAATCTAAATATGGAGAAAGGCTGAATAATAAGGATGGCTCAATTGGGGGTCGGGGGTTGCATGTATTTCCCTGGGAAGGGGAAATATAATATATATTTTGTGGGTGGGCTGAGAGTGAGGGGATGGGAATGGTAGGAAGAAAAGGACAGAGAAAGAGAGTAAAGGGAAAGATGACTATAATAGTTTTGTATATAGGAGGCTATATGGAAAACTACTTCAGTGGAAACTATCTAAAACCATAGTGAGGACCTCTAGTGATGGAGGAGATGGAGCCTGAACAGGCATCTTCTGTAACCAGGCTAGGTACCCAGTAGTGTGCCTGGGACACCAACTCAACCACAAAGCTCACAATCTGATCTGTCTATAAGATGCACTGGACAATGATGTCTCAGAGACTGTGAGAGTGAACAACCAAAGATTTGTCTTATTGAAGCACTTATATGGTGCTTTCTGTTCAACCTGAGGACATTGAATGATTGCTGGCAACCACATGGTAGAAACAGAGAAAGGGCCCTCACAAGGTGTCCTCTGATTTCAAAATGTGACATGTGTTTCTCTACTGGCACAATAAATAAATAGGAATATAAAAAAATAAATATTTAAAAAAATTAATTATTCTCAGAGGCTGGAGATATAGCTCTGTGGTTAAAAGCATTGGCTGCTGTTCCAGAGGACCAAAGTTCAATTTCTCACACCTACTTTGATGCTCATAGCTGATGTCCCCCACTGGCTACTTTAGATACTGCACACACCCGATGCACAGGCATACATGCAGAGAAAGAACCTACACACATAAAATAACTAAATAATTATTATATATTTCTAATCTCCTATTCTAACATATATTAGCCAACTGTTTTAAATGAGACCCTGAACTTATACAATCTCACCACTTTTCCACCATGGTTCTTCCCCTCTGTGCTACTTCATTTAAAAATAGAATGAATTTATATGCCTGTTTAATTTTTCCTCTTCTCTGTCTTCCTCAACAGGACATAAGCTCCATATGACAAGAATGCTGTCATTTTTACAGCCTCTGTGCCCAAAAGAGCATTCAGTGCACATGTATGGAACAAATAGAATATGAATAAATTAACCTGTTGTAGGTACAAACAGTAGCTCCCACAAGAATAAACTTAAAGGTCATTTCCAGTCATCAAATATTACTGATTTGTAGTGATTTCCAAAACCAATCATCACTACTTCTGAGAATCTTGGCATTTTAAGATTACAGAAATAAAACATTTCTTTTGAATGAAGCAACCAGAGACAGTTTTCCTTGGCCTGTGATATCTACCCATCATGCATGAGGCCAAGTCTGTATTTAGATGAGATGTTCCTGGCCGATATGAGCTCAAAACAATTTCAACAAATATTTTACATTTTTCCATCTCTGCTCTAATTTGTCAAGTACTCTGAAAGGACTACACAGGGAAACCCTGTCTTTAAATAAATAAATAAATAAATAAATAAATGAATAAATAAATATAAAAAGAAATGAATCTCATAGCTCTTTTCTGACATATGCCCCGATAATTGGCGTCTCTAGCCCTGGAAGTGGGAACCAAGGAAAGAAACACAAAGGGAAAACCTAGAGAGATTAAAAAGACATCTCCAGCTTTAGCCTGTGGCCCAGTGCATAATTAATTTTTCATTTTCTCACAAACATGTACATACCTGAGAAGGAGGAATCTCAATTGAGGAAGTGCCTCTAACTGATTGGCCTGTGGCCACTCTGAGGTGTATCTTCTTGATTGTTTGTTAATGTGGGAGAGCCAATTCCTTTATAAGCAGTACCATTCTCTGTAAGAAGATTCTAGACTGTATAAAAAGGTAGCTGAGCAGGATAGAGAGCAAGTCTGACAGAAATATCCCTTCATGGTCTCTCTTCTCTTCTCTTCTCTTCTCTTCTCTTCTCTTCTCTTCTCTTCTCTTCTCTTCTCTTCTCTTCTCTTCTCTTCTCTTCTC
>LR750284.1:156708-202521 GCA_902729485.2 Mus minutoides | reverse complement strand
ATACCTTTAAAGAGGAAATTAATAAATCCCTCAAAGAAATACAAGAAAAGCCTGGTGTGATGGCACACGCCTTTAATCCCAGCACTCAGGAGGCAAAGGCAGGCAGATTTCTGAGTTCTAGACCAGCCTGGTCTACAAAGTGAGTTCCAGGTCAGGGCTTCACAGAGAACCCCTGTCTTGAAAATAAAAAAAAAAAAAAAGAAGAAAGAAAGAAATACAAGAAAATACAAACAAACAGGTAAAGGTCTTTAAGAATTTCAGGAGGAAACTAGTAAATCTCTTAGAGAAATGCAGGAAAATAAAATTAAGCATTTAAAGGAAATGAATAAACCTGTTTAAGACTTGATGATGGAAATAGAAGTAATAAAGGAAATACAAACTGGGAATCCTGGAGATAAAGAGCATAGAAAGAGAACAGGAACAACAGACACAAGCATCACCAACAGAAGACAAGAGATGAAAGAGAAGAACTCAGTAGAAGATGAGATAGAAGAAAGTGATACATCAGTCAAAGAAAATGTTGAATCTAAAAAGTTCCAGTTCAAAGCATCCAAGAAGTCTGTCACACTATAAAAATGCTTAACCTAAGAATAATAGGAATAAAGAAGGCAAAGAGTCCCAGTTCCAACGAGTACTTTCAACAAGATTTCCCCAAACAAAAAAATGGATGCCTATAAACATAATAAAAAAAAAAATTAGATTGGACCAGAAAAGAAAATCCTCTTGTTACATAATAACCAAAACACAAAATAAACAGAACAAAGAAAGAATATTAAAAGTTGCAAGAGAAAATATGCATATAACACACAAAGGCAGACATACCAGAATGACACCCAATTTCTCAACAGAGACTCTAAAAGCTACATTTTTTTTTCTCACAGCCTCAAAGAAACCACAGATGCCAACCTATACTTCTATACAGAGCAAAACTCTCAATCACTGTAGAGAGAGAAAGCAAGATATTCCAAGACAAAAACAAATTTAAGCAGTATCTATCCACAAATCCAGTCTTACAGATAATATCTAAAGGAAAACTACAGTTCCAAAATGTGAGCTACATACAGGAAAATGCAGAAAATAAATAATCTCAACACCAATGAAACAGAATAAGGGAAACAAAAACAAATGCACACACACACAGGAACACACACAAATACACACACACACACACACACAAACACACACACCACACAGGAACAAACAGGAACACACAGGAACACACACATATACATACACACACACAAACACACCACAACAAACATCAAATTAACAGGAATTAATAATCATTATTAATTATTATCTCTCAACATCAATGAACTCAATTCCTCAATAAAAAGACACAGGCTAACAGAATAAATGCTAAAACAGTATCTATCATTCTGATGAATACAAGAAACACACATAAGCAACCAAGATAGACATTACTTAAAAGTAAAAGGCTGGGAAAAGGTGTCTAAGCAAAGAGGCCCAAGAAGCAAGATGGAGTAAGCTTTCTTTCTTTCTTTCTTTCTTTCTTTCTTTCTTTCTTTCTTTCTTTCTTTCTTTCTTTCTTTCTTTCTTAATATTTCTTGATTTTATTTTTTAAATTTTTATTGGTTATTTTATTTATTTACATTTCAAATATTATCCCCCTTCCTAGTTTCCCCTCTGAAAGCCCGCTATTCCACTCTCCTACCCCTGATTCTATGAGGTTACCCCCTCTCCACCCACCCACTCTTGCCTCATCACCCTAGCATTCCCTATGCTAGGGCATCAAACCTTCACAGGACCAAGGGCCTCTCCTCCCATTTTAATATCCAATAAAGTAGACTTACTACCAAAATTAATCAAAAGAGATGATAAAGGACACTTCATACTTATCAAAGGAAAAATTCACAAAGATGACATCTCAGTTCTGAACATATATGATTCACACACAAGAGCAGCCATATTCGTAAAAGAAGCATTACTAAAGCATAAGTCACACATAAAACTACACACATTACTAGTAGAAAACTTCAACACCCCAATCTCTTCAGTGGATAAGTCATCAAGATAGAAATTAAACAGAAATAATGAAACGAATGAAAGCTCTGGATCAAATAGACCTAATAGATAGCTGTAGCAACTTTCACCCAAACATAAAACAATATACTTCTCAGCAACAAATTTTCCAAAATTGACCATATAGTTGGTCGCTAGACCAGTTGGGACAGATACAAGAAAACTGGAATAACTCTTGGTATCTTATCAGACTACCATTGGTTACAACTGGACTACAACAAAACCAGAATCAATTGAAATCCTGCACACTCATGGAAACTGAACAACTCTCCAGTCAATGATCACTAGGTGAGGAAATAAATAAAGAAAAAATAAAGACTTTCTAAAATTCAATGACAATGGTGGCACAACATACTCAAATTTATGGAACACAATGAAAGTAGTGCTAAGAAGAAAATTCATAGCACTAAGTGCCTTTATAAAGAAATTAAACAGTTCTCATTCAAGCAATTTAAAGGTACACTTGAAAGCTCTAGACAAAAATAGTCAAGCACACTCAAGATAAGTAGACCATAGGAAATAATCAAACCCAGCGCTGAAATCAGTCAATTAGAAAAAAGAGAACAATACAAAGAATCAATGAAACTAAGAGCTGGTTCTTTCAGAAAGTCATCAAGACAGACAAACCCTTAGCCAAACTAACTAAAAGGCAGAGAAACAGTATCTAAATAAACAAAATCAGAAATAAAAAGGGAGACATAGCAACAAATACTTAAGAAATATATAAAATCATGAGATCTTACCTCAAAATCCTGTACTCTACAAAATTGGAAATTCAAATTTAAATGGATGACTTTCTAGATAGATAACACTTACCAAAGTTAAATCAAGATCAGGCAAACTACTTAGTAGTCCTATAACCCCCTAAATAAATAGAATCATTGAAAGTCTATAAATAAACAAACAAACAAACCCCAAAACAGAAAAACAAAGGCCAGATGGTTTTAGTGGAGAGTTATAGCAGACATTCAAAGAAGAGCTAACACAAATATTCCTCAACTATTCCACAAAATAGAAACAATGGTTTTCATTTTGTCAATGAGGAACATTGCCAAACTCATTCTATGAAGCCACAGTCACCCTGATACCTAAAGCACACAAAGACACAACAAAGAAAGGGAACTTCAAGCTAATTGGCCTTTGAACATTGATACAAAAATACTTACAAACCAACTCAATGAGCACATCAAAAATATCATTCACCATGATCAACTAGGCTTTACCCCAGGAATGCAGGGATGGTTCAATATACCAAAATACATCAATGTAAATCTACAATGTAAACAAAGTGAAAGAAAAAAAAAATCACATGACCATCTCACTAGATGCTGCAAAAGCCTCTGAAAAACTCCAATACCACTTCCTGTTAAAAGTCTTGGAGAGATCAGTAGTACACAGTACATACATAAACATAATGAAAGCCAAATGCCAACATTAAATTAAATGGAAGGAAACATAACACAATTCCACTAAAATCAGGGAAAACACAAGGCTTCCCACTCTCTCCCCATCTATTCAACATAGTACTTGAAGTTCTAACTAGAGCAATAAAACAGCAAACAGATATCACAGGGATACAAACTGGAAAGGAAGGAGTCAGGTTATTACTATTTACAGATGATATGACATTATACACCAGTGACACCAAAAATTCTACTACAAAATGCCTTGCAGTAACTCTTACAGGAGATGTAAGACTTGTAGAACAAGAACTTCAAGTCTCTGAAGAAAGAAATTGAGGAAGATATTAAAAGATGTAATGACCTGCTTCTCATGGGTCCATAGGATTAACACAGTAAAATGGCCATCTTACCAATAGCAATCTACAGAGTTAATGCAATTTCCATAAAAATCCCAACATGATTTTTTACAGACCTTGTAAGAGCAATTCTCAACCTCATATGAATACAAAGAAACAAAAACTCTGGATAGGGAAAACACCCTGTACAATAAAATAACTTAATGTTGGTAATATCATCACAGATTCAAGCTATACTATAGAGCAACATTAATAAAAACTGCATGGTATTGTCATAAAAACAGAAAAGTCGATCTATGGAATAGAATTGAAGATCTAGGAAAAACAAACAATAAAACCAAAACAAAAGAAAACAAAAAGCCAGGTAGAGGTGGCACACACTTTTAGTCCCAGCACTTGGGAGGCAGAGGCAGGTGGATTTCTGAGTTTGAGACCAGCCTGGTCTACATAGTGAGCTCCAGGACAGCCAGGGCTACACAGAAAAACAAACAAACAAAAAGGAAAACAAAAAAACCAAAACAACAACAGCAAAAACAACAACAACCACATCAACAACAACAAACCAATGGACAAAGAAGCCAAAACAATGCATTTTTCCATGCAATGAAAAAATGAAATCCTCTTCAGCACATGATGCTGTTCTAACTTGATATCTGCATGTAGAAGAATGCAAATAGATTTGATATCCATCACCCTGTGTAAAACTAAAGTTCGAGTGGATAAAAACTCAACATAAAAGGATACACAAATCTAATAGAAGAAAAATTGGGAAACCTCCTTGAAATCATTAGCACAGGAAGCAAATTCCTGAACAGAACACCAATAGCTAAACACTGAGATCAACAGTCAGTAAATGGGGCCTCTCCTGAGACTGAGTCATGCAACTGAATCAAAGCTTTGGCAAGGTGAAGGGAAAACAAACAGAACAAAAATGGCAGCCTACAGAATGGATGGAAAAACATCTTTTCCAACCCTACATCTGACAGAAGATTAATCTCCAAAATATCCAAAGAACACACGAAATGAGACATCAACAAACCAAATAACCAACCTTTTAAAAAGAGTACAAAGATAAACAGAATTCTCAACAGAGGAATCATGAATACCCAAGAATTACCCAAGAAATGTTCAAATTTTGTAGTCATAAGGGAAATGCAAATCAAAACATCTCCAGTGTTATATCTTACACCCATCCTAATGGCTAAGGTCAAAAACTCAAGTGCTATACATTCATCTCGAGGATGTGGAGTAAGAGGAACACTTCTTCATTGCTGGTGGGATTGCCAACTTGTACAACCACTTTGGAATCAAGTTAGTACTTTCTCAGAAAATTGGTAATAATTCTACCTCAGCCATATCACTCCAGGGCATGTCCCAAAAGACACCCCACTATATCACAAGGGTATTTGCTCAACTATGTTCATAGCAGATTTATTTGTAATACCTCAATACTGAAAATAACCTAGATGTCCCTCAACTGAAGAATGGATAAAGAAAATGTGGTACATCTACATCATGGAATACTATTCAGCTATTAAAAACAAAGACATCATAAAATTTGTAGATAAGTGGATATAACTTCAGAATATTATCCTGAGTGAGGTAACATAAACCCAGAAGGACACTTATGGTATGTACTCACTTATAATTGGACATTCGCCATAAAGTCAGCACAACCATGCTACAATCCACAGACCCAAAGTTGGTAATTAGGAGGGTCTAAAGAAGGATGTGTGACCCTCACTCAGAAGGAAAAACAAAATGGTCATTAGAGGTGGATGGAGAGAGGGAACTTGGTGCCAGTGGGGGAGAGGTGTGGTATCTGGATGACTGACAATCAGGTGTGGGCAGAAGGTGGTAGGAAAGGGTTAGAAGTGAGAATGGAAATTAGTGGGAAGCATCTCTAAGACTAGCTGGAAACCTGGAATGGGAGAGGCTAAAGAAAGTCTATGGGGGTGACCCCAACTGAGACTCCTACCCATGGATTATATATAAACTCAAATGACCACCTACTATAACCAGGCAGGACATACACCCACCCACAATATGTTCAATCCAAAATTTCTCCTGCCTACAAGATGTACATGGATAAAGGTGGAGCAGAGACTAGGAGAATAGCCAATAAATGACTAGCCTAATGTGAGACCCATCCCATGGGAGAGAGCCAAGCCCTGACACTATTAAAGATACTCTGCTAAGATTGCAGACAGGGACAGAGAGTAACTGGCTCCTGCGAGGCTTCATCCAGAAGTCTATGAAAGCAGTTGAAGAGAGACTCATAGCCAAGCCTGGGTGTTGCTTTGGAGAGTCTTGTGGAAGAGTGGGTGTCAAGGATACCACAGGAAGACTCAACCTCCAACCAAGGAGCATGCAGGTGCTGAACCTATGCACTCCACATACTTGTAGCACATTTGCACCTTGGTCTTCATTTGGAATAAAGTGCCATTGGATACCGTTCCCCTTCCTGGACTGCCTGGTTGGAGACTCAGTGCAAGAGAAGAAGCTTAGTCCTTCTGGGTCTAGATGTCCTCAAATGTTCTGGTACCCAAGTGGTACTTCATTTCCCCTGAGGAGAGGGGAAAGGGGTAATGTGGATGAGGAAAGAGAGGGACCAGTGGGCAAGAGAGGAGAGGAGAATAATGGGGTAGAATTGTTTGAGTGAGAATCAGAGAAGAGGAAGGGGGGATGTTGTAATTGGTATGTAATGTGGATAAAAATGAATAAATTATTACAAAAATTCACCAGGGGTATTTGATCAAGTTATTACAAAGTAATTAAAAAACCTGAGGATGAAATTACTTCCCCAAATGAGAAACATAAATTATATTATCAAGAGAATAAGGATAAAATGTGATATCATTGCTTAGTGTGCAGAGATACTGGGACACCATGTTTTTACATGGTAATCATAAATGCTAAATCTAATTCCTCTGTGGCAGCATCCTCCATTGTGGTCCTCACTGCCTCTACAAATGATTACTGCTTTAAAATTGGTCAGACTTGTTGATCTTTTTGAGTTCTGTGAACTATATCCTGGTAGAAAAGGAAGCAATCGCAAGTGGAGAGAGAGGTGGGGATCTGGGAGGGAAAGTTGACAGGGTGAGGGGGAAGAGTAGGGGAGAGAGGAACCTGATCTAGTATTGGGTGAGGGAAAAGGACTGAAGACCTGAGGGCCAGCAGAAAGACTGGAAACAGGCAACCTCAGGAAATAAGAGGTTGGGGGAATTCTCTAGAATGCACCAGAGACCTAGGAGGTAAGCTACTCTCAGGAATCATAGGCAGGGACCTTAGATAAAATGCCCAACAGTAGTGTACTGGCTAGTTTTGTGTCAACTTGATACATCTGGAATTATCACAGAGAAAGGAGCTTCAGTTGGGGAAGTGCCTCCATGAGATCCAGCTGTAAGACATTTTCTCAATTAGTGATGGGGGGGGGGGCGGTCCCCTTGTGGGTGGTGCCATCTCTGGGCTGGTAGTTTTGGGTTCTAAAAGAGAGTAGGCTGAGCAAGCCAGGAGAAGCAAGCCTGTAAAGAACATTCCTCCGTGGCCTCTGCATTAGCTCCTGCTCCCTGACCTGCTTGAGTTCCAGTCCTGACTTCTTTCAGTGATGAACAGCAATGTGGAAATGTAAGCTGAATAAACCCTTTCCTCCCCAACTGCTTCTTGGTCATGATGTTTGTGCAGGAATAGAAACCCTGACTAAGACAAGTAAGGAGAAGGAATTTATAGAGCCCACCTCCAGAAGGAAGACAGGACATCAAGTGAGGGATGGGCTTTCCATCCCACAGTCACATCTCTAACCCATAATTTTTCCTGCCTGAAAGAATCACAGGGACAGAAATGGAGAGGAGGATGAGGAAAAGAAGATCCAGCAACAGACCCAAAGTGGGATCCAGCTCAAGTGGAGGTCCCAAGGCCTGACTCTATTACTGAGGCTATGGAACGCTCACAAAAGGACCTATCATGACTGCACTCTGGAAGACCCAACAAGCTGCTGAAAGAGTCAGATGCAGATATTTGCATCCAACCAATGGACAGAAGCAGCTGACCCCTGTTGATGAATAGGGAAAAACTGAAAGAAGCTGAGAAGGGCAATCCTATAGGAGGAGCAGCAGTCACAATTAATCTGGAAAAGCAAGATCTCTCAAACACTGGATCACCAAACAGACAGCATACACCAGATGATATGAGGCCCCTAACACACATACATTAGAGAACTTCCAGATCTGTGATCATTCAGAGGTTATGAACCTAACCCTCAATAGACTGGAGGCCCCAGAGAGTTTAGAGGTAAGGTGGATTGGGGGTTGGGGGCATGCACTTGGAGATGGTGTGGAGTCCAATGGAGGTGTGAGATATGGACCAGTGAGAGGATAGATAGGGAGAGGGGGCGGAGAATGGAATATGGAGTGTAAAAACTAAATTAATTTAATAAAATAAAATAAATTGTTCAGACTTGTGATGGTAGAATAATAGCATTCACACTTTCTTATGATCTTATCCTGCTGGTAATTCTTGAGGTCTCTACCAGCAAATTTCATTCAAACTTCAGTTTCTCACCACCTAAGGCTGCTCTTCTAATGGCTCTGTCATTTATCCATCATCATACTCTCCTCTGTGGCCTCAGCATCGGGATCTGAAATCAGTTTCAGACATAACAATGAAGGTAAGCTATGAATACTACAAGCAAGATGGGTTCTGTGTTCTCTGAAAGCTGCCCCCACCCCCAGTGGTCACAAAGACCTGCAGAAGCCAGTTCTGCTCTGTTTGCTGGCTGCTGAGTACTCTCACCTCCTTACCACGGCTTGCTTGCTGTTCTTCGAGATTATTACTCTGGCTATTTGTAGATCTCTTTAATAAACTATTTTTTTCCATTTGAAACCACTGTTTCTTTGATGTTTTTATAGCCCATTTTTGCAAATAGTGTCAGATGTAAACCTGGCTATTTTTTTTTTAATGCTTCTTCTTATGAAATCTTTTAAAAGCAATTTCTACTAGGCTGCTTACCTGTCTCTCTGCTAAGCCATACATTTTCTTTTCCCTACAAATGTGTGACAAAAAAACATGACTGCAGTACTATTTTCATGGATCTATTACTGGTCTCTAGAAGAATGAATGAGGTCCAGTACCCTGTTAATATATTGACAAGTAGTAGTGAGAGATAATCTCTTACTTAATTTCATGTTTTCTTTCAATGAAAGAAGGGGCACATCTATCAGAATTAAATATCCAGTGATCAGAGTAAGAATATAGTCATTGGTTTTGAAAGATTTTGATGCCTGTGTTTTTGATGACACCAATTGGCTTTTAAAGAACAGCCCTGTGGCAGAGGGGCAAGTATAACGCATTATTTCTTTCTAGAATCATACACAACTAAGAACTGTGCCATTAGCCCACTAAAGGATATCTCGTGTGTTAAAGGCATCACTTTGTCCTGGAATCATACACAGCTAAAGACTGTTGCTAGCCAAAAGAAAAACATCGCCTGCATTTTGAACTCCCTTTTCAGACTCATATATATTATGAGATGTAGACAAAGTTGAAGAAAAGAGAATTAAAAACACAGCTCTCCCCATGTGTTGAGTGTTATTGTTCATAGGTTCCCCATCTCAAAAATACAAAGACAAAACTTGAGATTACTGTTTTATCCTGCTGTCAATCCTGGGAATGACAGTTAAACCACTATAGCAATAAAATATTTTATATTAAAACATGTTTAAAACCGTAGTCTTTTCTAAATGAGTTTCCATTGTTGTAGGTTGGATAGATTAATTTATTTATGGAAATAAAATGTATGCTGGAAAGTAGTCTGTGTGGCCACTGTAGTGGCAGGAGAACCGGTGGGCAGCAGCCATATGTAAGTTAGATCGGAATGCTTCTATTTGGGGCTACACCCTGAGCTAAGGTGATGAGTTAGAGAGAGTTGAATTTTTAGTTAGGATTCATTACAAATTTACTCTCAGTCATGTTTCTTTAAGAGCAAGCTGTAATATCCTCAGATCAAAGCTCAAGATATTGAAGCTACTCTGTCTTTGAATTAATAACAAATTATTTAAATAATCATTCAAATACCTTATGGAGTTAAATGGGAATTTATTTTATTAAGTATATATTTTCATTTTGGTAGTATTAGAACTGAACCTAGAGAATCTCTGTGATAAGTGAGCATATCTAAATATATACAACTATGTTTCTGGACATTTTGTGTATTTTGGTATCCTTACCAATTTAATGAGTAAAATTCATTGAATCCTCTAATCTTATCTCATTTTGCAGAATTTTAAATCACCCTGATTAGTTATCCAGGATCAGATGCATTCTGAATATGAGATGCATTGCCAAATTAAAAGTATTTTATTATTCCTTATATTTGAAACATATTTAAATTAAAAATTCCAAGTTTATTTAAATATTTTGTCAGATTTTTCTGCAAATAACAAAACTAACATTCATCTCTGTACATTACTTATTAAGTTTTTATGAAGACATATTTGTTAACAATTGAATTATATATTTTTTTCATTTTCTAGAGAAATCCACTTTCCATTTTTATATACAATAGGACAGAAGGTAAAAGACAGAAGGCAATAAAATATTACAATCTCTGATTTTCAGAAGCATATTTTAGTAATAGTGTGTTCTGCTCAATATAATTTAGTCAACAAAAAACTAGTATATATTATATTCAGGTCATCTATTCCATTCTCTTTGCGTGTGATAAAATGACTAAATGCAAAGGCAGTTCAGAACATTCAAAGTGTACATTCATCCATTATTTCTGCTGTTCTCGATCTATTATGGGAGTGTTCAGAACACAAAGGAAGCATTGATATGCATCAATTTTCATTGTCCTATCATAGCTGAGATTTTAATAGACATTTTATTGGCCGTAATATTACATGTAAGAACACTGTGCTCAATTTAAATGATAGAAATACTTTGGAACCAATACACAAACGTCAGTGAAAAGTAGTAAATATATATTCACCAATAATATAAAGAATTTTCATATCAGGTATTGATTCGAGAATATAATTTGTATAAAATCTTGCATAAATATATCAAACATAGGCACATAATATGCATATATCATATATACTAGCTGATTCATTTGTCAACTTGACACAAGATAGACTCATCAGAGTGGAAGGAGTCTCAGTTGAGGAAATGCCTCCATAAGATCCAGCTGTAAGGAATTTTCTCAATTAGTGATCAATGGGAGAGGGCCCACCACATCTTGGATGTTATCATTCCTGGGCTTATGGTCTAGATTTCTATAAGAAAGCACACTGAGCAAGCCATGTGGGGCATCCAGTCAGCAGCAACACTTCATGGCTTCTGCATGAGCTCCTGCCTCCAGGTTCCTGCCCTGCCTGAATTTCTGTCCTGACTTCCTCTACTGATGGATTATCTGGAAGTGTAAACCAAATAAACTCTCTCCTCCCCAAATTGCTTTTTGGTCATGGTTTTTGTTACAGTAATAGAAATCCTGACTAAGATATTGCATAAAATAACCAAATTGCATATCGTTCATTGTGTGTCTGTTATTGACTATCAAATTGTTTCATATGTGTTCTCAGTCATTTTCTATATAGTTGCATTGAAGATCAAGATATATATATATATATATATATATATATATATATATATATATATATATATATATATCATCCTATCATCTTTTTGAAAATTTACAAACCAAAGTATATCCATATCATGGTATTTTTTTGAAGAATTTAACATGAAGTACATTATGAGATATTGTAATATCTAACAAATGAAAGACTTAAACAGTATTTTGTCTTTGGAATAAGAGCAGCAATCCAGTAAGCCATTCTTCATGTGCTGGTGCAAGTTCAACATCTGGCTCTTCCAACAAAGGCCTGTAACTCCTGCTGCATGTCCATATATTCATTCATTCACCCAAGAAATGGAATTTTAAACTGAAGCAAAATATTTCATGAAATAGGATAATGTCTGTTTACTCTATGCATGATCTGACAAAATCTGTTTTGTCATTCTACTGCAAATCCAAAATTTACCCAAGATCCCCAGAGCCTGTGATGAGGTCCTGGTCTACATCCATACCATTATAATCATTTCCCAAGCATTTACTCAGAGCTCAGGCTTGTGCATGTAGTTAGTCCGATAATAAGAGAGGAGAATGTTAAGAAAAGAATTGCTCTGCCATTATCTTGAGGTAAATGTTCAGAACTTTTCTTTCATTATGTATCTGCAGTTTAGATTTCACATCATGCTTGCTTTTGTATAAACAAATCACAGCACATCTTACACAACAGAAGATTGTTAAATGTGTAACAAGAATTTGAAGAGCATTATGACGCAAACTTCAGCACTATTCTAGATTTTATGACTCTCCCAACTACTCAATTTAGATGTCTCTCCCACTTGATTATGTAGCAGCTTTTATATGCCTTTCTTTATGTAGGCTTCCTCAAATACCCAACTCTGTTTTCATAAACGAACTCATGTTTGCTTGTTCATGCATCTACCAAGCTGTAATGCTGAGAGAACACAGACACAACTGGTGTTGGCTATGCAAATGATTTAACTATTGCAGCCAAATGCAGAGTAAAGACTGTCACATATAGATTTTAGCGTGATGTGGATCTTATACAGAAGGTTATAAAGAAGGGATAAGAATCTCCTGAATAGGCTGGGGAGATGGCTCATTTGTTACAAACAACTGCTTTTGCAGAAGACCATGGGTCTGCTGCATAGAATATACACAGGAACTCATATCAACTTTTATGTCCAAACCCTCTTCTGATACCTTCTTCTAATCTTTTCAGGCAACAAGAACATATGTGGTACACATACATACATTCAGGTAAGCACTCATACACACAAAAATAGCTAATAATCAAAACTGAATAAGACCTTTGAAAGATGACAAGAAGTTTAAAGGAGTACATATGTTATTTATACAGTTCACTAATTTTTTTTTTTTTTGAGACAGGTCTCGTATCCCAGGTCTGCTTTTAACTCTCTATGTAACCAGAAATGATACTGTGTTCCTATCCTATTCCATTCATCTCCAGAGAGCAGAGCTGGGACTAAAGTTGTGCTCCACTGTATCTGATTTCTGTAGCACTGGGAGTCTAACCAATGGCCTTGACTATGCTAACCAAGAACTAATTAATTCAGTTACAAACCCAGCCTTATTTTACATATTTGTTACCTCTATCATTTGATTCCAGTTACATAGATTCCATATGTGTGTTTTTGTATGTGCTTTAAAGATGAACAACCCCAGGTAAGTAGGCTACAACATTTATATATAAAAATCTTTGGCACTTGCAAATTCAGATTCCTAGCATTAACCCACAAACTCTTGCTCTACAGAAAAACAATATTTTTAAGCAAGTAACACAAATGAGTGTCAGATACATGTTCTGTAGGATGAATCCTTAAAAGAATTACCTAGAATGTTGAATCTCACTGGAACTAGGGGACACTAGTTTCAAAGTAATACTGTTGACATTAAAATTAATCTTATTATAGATATATGAAATCTTTTAAAGAAAATCTAGAATATACTACAAAATGAGTTGATTTCATTAAGACATCCAGAAATTCATTAACATAATATTTTAAAAATTATTCTATTTATTTATCTTGAGTCCTTTGCACTTAGTCTCCACCCTTTGTTGTATATTTTAGTCAAATTCAACTAAAATAAAGATTAAAAAAAACCCTACAACCAACATTACAAGCAAGATATTATTAATTTAGTTGAAAGTTTAAATGTCATTTGTATGAATTAAAAATACCTAGAAACCCTCATGCTTAGCTTCTTCCAGTTTTTCCTACCTGAAGATCCAGTTATACCACTCTTGGGTCCTCAGGTAGATCTATTTCCAATTTTCTGAGGAATCTCCAGATTGATTTCCAGAGTGGTTGTACCAGTTTGCAATCCCACCAGCAATGGAGGAGTGTTCCTCTTTCTCTACATCCTGGCCAACATATGCTGTCACCCGAGGTTTTGATCTTAGCCATTCTGATTGTTGGAAGGTGGAATCTCGGGGGTATTTTGATTATTTCCCTAATCACTAAGGTCTTTGAACACTTCTTTAAGTGTTTCTCAACCTTTTAATATTCCTCTGTGATGAATTCTCTGTTTAGTTCTATACCCCATTTTTTTTTTTTTTATTGTGTTGTTTGGTTTTTTGGTAGTTAGCTTCTTGAGTTCAGGACTAGCAGTCTCAATTAACCTGAACCTCTGAGATCTTTCAGATTCTGGACCACCAACCAGGCAGCATACACCAACTGATATAAGGCCACCAACACATATACAGCAGAGGACTGCCAGGTCAAGGCTCAGTAAGAAAAGATGCACCGGAACTTATAGAGACTGTAGGCGCCAGGGAGTGAGATGTTTGGTAGGGTGGGGGTGGGGGTTGGGAGTTGAGAAAATCCTCATAGTGACAGGGGATGTGGAATAATAGTCAGAGGGTGGATGGGGGTATAAAATCTGGAGTGTAAATAAATAAATAAAATTTAAAAATTAACAATAAAACTACCTAGAGACCAAGTTAAGTGCTACTATTTGGGATTATATGCTAGAAGGGTAATAGGGAAGTCCTACTTTCTTTGGTTGAACAACATCCATTCAGCTCCAGGTCAGAAAGAACAAATGAGTAATCAGATTGCTTTTGTCCCTGAACAGTGAGACATACCTAAGCTCTTTTGTATATATAATAACTTGAAGTCTAATGACTTTTGGACACCGGAATTTACTTCAATGTTTCATGTCAGGATTCTAAGACTTCACACAGAGAGTCTTATGTCTGCTTTTCTGGTTCTTTTGTTTTTTTTTTTTTTTTTTTTTTTTTTTTTTTTTTTTTTTTTTTTTTTTTTTTTTTTTTTTTTTTTTTTTTTTTTTTTTTTTTTTTTTTTTTGGTTTTTCGAGACAGGGTTTCTCTGTATAGCCCTGGCTGTCCTGGAACTCACTTTGTAGACCAGGCTGGCCTTGAACTCAGAAATTCGCCTGCCTCTTCCTCCCGAGTGCTAGGATTAAAGGCGTGCGCCACCACGCCCGGCGCTTTTCTGGTTCTTAATCCTATGGATATGAACCATGTGAAGCTACCAGCATCCTATGTCCTATGGCCTCCAGTTAAAGGTTGACCAAGATAAGCCAAGGAGAATATTTGTTACTTCTTAGTTTTCATCTCATGTCATATATATATATATATATATATATATATATATATATATCATATAAATTCTGTCTTTCTAGGGAACCCTGTCCAATGCAGATAATAAGAGTACTGAAATATTAGTCAGTGGAAGAAGCAGCCATCCTTTGTAATAACAAACAAATTCCTTAGTGTATACTAGAACATATTACACAGAATACACACACAAGCACTTAGATTTTGAGGTTTTCCCAGACATTCTGTTATGGAGTCACTGGGAATAGTTGGTGCTTTTCTTCTGTCATGGCACAGCTTGTATATACTCCCTGGTGCTTGTTGGACCTCAGTCAAGAATGGAACAGTTGGAAATCTATTGGAAAGTTTTATAAGTTTTGCCTACACACAAATCTCTCCCTATATTTTCTAGTATAATATGAATCTAGATTTCAAGAGTTTTCTTTCTCTGCTTCCAACATAGCTAAGCAGAGTAAACTGTACAGAGACAGAGCTAAGGAAACAATGACTACATAGTCCACTCCTCATATCCTCAGAGTCTATATTGGTTACACTTCTCAAAAGTGTTAGAAAATTCCCATCATAAACAGCTCACTAAATTCAACATTTATTTTAGATCCCAGTTTTTGAAGTTACCAGGTTGGTAAATAGGTTATGGCTGAGGACAGTGGTTTCTATCAGTGCTGCCCAGGAAGCGGAGACAGAGGAATGTTCATGTGCTTGGCTGACTTCTTTTTCTTCACTTTTTCTCTCTGTACCCTACGTTATGGGATGGTTTCTCCCATCATCAGGATGGAGTTCACCCTTAGTTAATCCTCTCTAAAAATATTCCCAAGGACATAGCAACAAAGTTGTCCCATCAACCTTCAAGATGAGTCTAAATTTTGTTAAGTCAATAGTAAAGATTGACTTTCACAACATGTATATATGTCTAATAGTATTTAAGGTCTATGAAACACCAATCATAGAGAAGTGCTTCCTCTTGCTGTATTATATACATAACATTCAAGAAAAAACATGTCCATTCTCTGTGAAAAATATTAAATGCCATATTCTAGCTGGCACATTGTCAAAAATGTTTTCCATGTCATCCTATTACCATCTGGATGCAATACTCATGACTCTGTGTATGCAATTAAAAATTACCAACAAAGGGCTGGATAGATAGCTTACTGTTTAATAAGACTAACCAGTAACCCCCAGAGTTGAGTCTCTAGTTGCATATGTAGAAGAGTATGACCTAGTCGGCCATCATTTGGAGGAGAGGCCCTTGGTCTTGTAAAGATTATATGCCCCAGTACAGGGGAATGCCAGAGCAGGAAGTGGGAGTGGGTGGGTTAGGGAGCTGGGAGGGAGGGGGCTTTGGGGATATAAAAGAGATTCTGGATCTAACAGACATTATAAACCAAAAGGACTTAGCAGATATTTATAGAATATTTAACCCAAATAAAGAAAAGAATATGCATTCTGTTCAGTACCTCACTGAACTTTTTGAAAATTGACCATATACTTAGTCACAAAGCAAAACTCAACAGATACAGGAATATTGAGATATCTCCTGCATCCTATCAGATAATCATGGATTAAACCTGGATTTCAAAAATAACAGAAACAACAGAAAGCCTACACACTCCTGGAAACTGAACAACTCTTTACTCAGTGACTGCTTGGTTGAAGAAGAAATAGATAAATGAAAGAATGTATAGAATTAAAAGAAAATGAAGTTATAATGTGCACAAACTTATGGGACACAATGAGAGCAATGCTAAGAGGAAAATTCATAGTACTAAGTGACAACACTTAAAAAAATGGAGAATCTCCTATTAGCAACTAAACAGCAAACCTGAAAGCTCTAGGACAAAATGAAGCAAGCAGACCCAAAAGACGTAGAAGGTAGGAAATAGTAAAACTGAGGGCTGAAATCGTTGTCATAGAAATAAGAAGAGCCACACAAAGAATCAATGAAATGAAGAGTTAGTTCTTTGAGAAAATCAAAATGATAGACAAACCTTTATCCAAACTAACTATATGACAAAGAGAATGTCAAAATTGACAAAATCAGAAACAAAAATGGGGACATAACAAAAGACAAAGGAAATCCAAAGAATTGTTAGGTATTAGTTTAAAAGAATGTAGTCCAAAAATTGGAAAATACAAAAGAAATGGATAAATCAAGATCAGATAAGCAACTTAAATAGAAATATTACCTCTAAAGAAATATAACCAGGCATTAAAATCTCTCAAGCAAAGAAAGCCTGTAAGTGGCCACATTACCGCCTCGCTGGCAAGAACGGACGTGGACACCAGAATCCTTCTGCAAGCATACTTTTATTACATCATGCGGAGAAAGAGGGCAAGCCCAAGATGGGTCCCACTTATATACACCTCAGTGAGACGTGTGTCATCAGGATTGGCTGACTGCCCATTACCTCAAGTTATGCCCTGGGATGGGTGGTGACTTACGTGGCTTTGTCACAAGCGCATGCGCACTGAACTTGTTTGCTTGTCCCAGGCTGGGGGTGGTGACAGGATGTTGGCGCCATCTTGGAATGGTGGCAGAACCAGCTTGGGAGTGGCTCTCTACATCTCCCCCTTTCTATTTTATTTAAAGGTCTGGCCTAGAGACAATCAGTACATAGTTGTTGCCAGGATATGGAGTTTAAACCTGATCAAGCCGATACCCTTTTGCCGGGAGTGTCAGTGATGAAGAGCTCAATTTTTAAGGCATCTTTTTACCCTACCAGGTGCAATGGATCAAGTCATCTGGATGCAAGGGCTGAAAAGGAGAAAGGGTGCCACCACGATGTGTCGTCACTAGCCTTACCTGTCACTGGGAAAACTTCTTGCCACTAGGTCCCTGTCTTAGGTTGGTCTAGTGTGCACATTCATGAAATGGCCAGGCAACAACTTCTCTGCAAAATTACTCTAGGGCGAGTGCCAATTTTTAACCTTTATGATATTAACATGCTGAGCCACATATCAGGAGAGGCTCCTTGTTCTATGATTTTAACATGCTGAGCCATATATCGGGAGAGGCTCCTTGTTTTAGTGCTGTGAGTGCTTGAGCAATCACCACTTTGTCATGTTTTTGTTGGGTTCTGAGCTTGCAAACCACCCAAAACAGAAGCACAACACCTTAGCTGAGGATAATGCCAAATAAGGCAACTCCCACCCACTCCTTAAAGAAAGAAAAAGCTAAGGATATCTAGGAAGAGAAGTCCCCAAAGGCAATGGGTTTTAGCCGAGTCCCATTGAGTCGCCCAATCTGCAAGAGAAGCCCTCTGGAGAGCTGCTCCGCTTTCAATGACCAACTCCCTCCTAGATAGTTCGACAGAAGACGGCTTTATCCCGCAATTCAGCAGAATGAGCAGAACCGGTCGTTGGGGGGTCCATCTGGGAATCATCTTCACGTGCCAAGATTCTTTGTGTCAGACGTTCTGGCAACCAAAATGGATTGTCTTCTTCCTGTGGGAAAACACAAACAGCTCCCCTGGATCTTATCAAAATAGGATCCGGGCCTTTCCATTGACCAGTCAAGACATCTTTCCATTTCACTATCTCTTTTGGCCTGTCAGGCTCTAGACGATGACTGTCAAGATTTAAAAAAATTAAGTGTAAAGAGAGCCATAGAAACGGTTGCCCTTGGCACTGAGGGTAGAGCTTCCTTGACTCCCCCTTTTTGTTTTATTAAATAAGATTTGAGAGTGCGATGGGCCCGTTCTATGATGCCCTGTCCTTGACGATTGTATGGTAGACCCATTAGATGGGTCACCTCCATTTGGTGACAGAATTGTCCAAGCTTCTGAGAAGTGTAAGCTGGTCCATTGTCAGTTTAAAAAATTTTGGGTTTTCCCCAAGTACTCCATGCCTCAAGGCAATGCTGAATAACATGTGCTGCCTTACCCCCGCCCCCGTAAGGATGTGGCAGAGATAATTAAAATATTGTATCAATTTGAAAAATTTCTGAGAACCTTTCCGGACTTGTTTGTATCCCCATGTTTGAAACGACCTCAGCACTATTCAAACATTATTAAATATCCTGGTGGCCTAGCCCTCTGCGCAGCCTCTTGCCACGTGCTGCTGTTCAAAGCTGCTCTAAGCCTAGGCAGACATCTTTCTTCAGGAACAAACACTCTTAGCCTCCCATCCCTGGGGCTAAGAAGTTAACAATCTATATTACTGCACCTTCCTCGATGCAAGGCCCAAAGCCACGTGGCCCCGCCAGATCCTGGGCAAACCTGCCTGCCTTTCTCAGCATCTGTGGAGGCTCATACTAAAATTAAGAAGTCAGAGACCAATAGACACACTTTTTGTAACCATTTTTCTTTTTTCAACACAGAACTCAAAACAGCCAATCATCCAGACAAAACATGAAACACAAATGTAGACAAATGATGCATTGTACATATAAAGAAAAAAACTTCTCTGAGTTCCAGAGAGAGAGAATTCACCAAGGCGTGCCTAGGGAACCTCTACAAAAATTCACCCTCCTCTCTTCTCTCCCGATCCATTCCCGGATCCAATTACCTTAATTCTCCTAAGAATTCCGTAAGCAGCATTTGTCACGGGTGAGTATCCACGTTGTTCCTATCTCCCGCCTCCTTTTGTTTACGATTCTGCTGTAGCAGCCGTTCATCTAGATGGTATTTTTCCTCCTCAAAGCAGGCTGCTTCATCTTCTAAGTCCTCCTCTTTGGAGGGAGTTAATTCCTCTGACTCAAAGCTACGAGCTTTAAAGCTTCCAGTTCTCTCTTACTGGATAAAGGGGTTTCTCCGGGGGTTTTCTTTTCTCCTCTCTTTTCTGTATCTCTCCCAAGGGCATATCCCTTTTTTTCTCCTTTAAGCATGCTTTCCTTTCTCTGAGCTCCTAATATCTCTTCCGCTCTGTTTCTGATATGCGGTCCTGTAGTTCTTCTAACACCCCCTGCCTTGCCTTAACCGTTGGGCAGCATTTCTCATCCTCTAAGTATGGTCTTACCAGTCTAAGGAGAGCGAGCACTGCCATGACAGCGATGAAGACTTCCACTACGCTACTCAACTGGGGGGGGGGGGTAAATGATATAAATCAAGACCAAACATACCTCTCAGAGATTACACTTGTCCTGCTTGCAGTTCTGAATTCTCCCCATGGGTGGGGGCTCTTCCTCAGCAATGGTCAATTTCCCGGGTCTAGGCACCAGCTTTAATGCCCACATTACTGCCTCGTCGGCAAGAACAAATGTGGACACCAGAATCCATCTGCAAGCATACTTTTATTACATCATGCGGAGGAAGAGGGCAAGCCCAAGATGGGTCCCACTTATATACACCTCAGTGAGACGTGTGTCATCAGGATTGGCTGACTGCACATTACTTCAAGTTATGCCCTAGGATGGGCGGTGACTTACGTGGCTTTGTCACAAGCGCATGCACACTGAACTTGTTTGCTTGTCCCAGGCTGGGGGTGGTGACAGGATGTTGGTGCCATCTTGGAATGGTGGCAGAACCAGCTCGGGCATGGCTCTCTACAAAAGCCCAAGTCAGGACAACTTTAGTACAGTATTTTACCAGATTTCAAAGAGGAGTTAGTGCCAATACTCCTCAAATAATTCCACAAAATAGAAACAGAAGGAATATTGACAAACTATTTTGAGTCCACAGTTACTCTAATACTCAAACCACACAAAAAAATCAACAAAAAGAATTACAGACCAATTTCCATTATGAACCTAAAGAAGAAAATCTTTCTTACCTGAATTCAAGAACACATCAAAAAGAGCATCCACCATGATCAAATAGACTTTATTCCAGAGATTTAGGGATGTTTCAAAGAAACCCACCATATAAACAAATTGAAAGAATAAATCACATGATCGTCTTATTAGAAGACAAAAATGCCATTGGCAAAACTCAACACCCCTTTATGACAAAAGTCTTGGAGAGATTATGGATACATAAGACATACCTGAACTTAACAAGCACAATTTACAGCAAACCTATATATAAACCTCACAATAAATGGTATTAAACTTAAAGCAATTCCACTATAATCAGCAGTAAGGCAGATCCATCCACTTTTTCCCATATCTATTCAATATCATACTTGAAATTATAGCCAAAGCAATAAGAAAACTGAACAGGAAGGGGATACCAATTGTAAGGGAAAAATCAAAACATCGTTATCTGCAGATGACAGGATATGCATAAGTGAATTTAAAAGTTCGAGGTGTGGGAAGGTACATCAGGGATGGCCAGATGTCTATGAGAATGAATGGATATCTGCAACTGACAGGGTTGGGGAGATAAGTGTCCTCTCCAGGATGAGACAGTGATCTGGGATTAGGAAAATACCCAAGAATCAATGGAAGTACATATAACTATGACTCACAGCATTGGGTATATGGAACTTGAAGTGTCCACCTCCTATAGGCAGACATGAACCCCAGTGGAGCATTATGGACACCAACCTACCCACAAAACTTTTGACCCACAATATATTATGTATACAAGAAATACAAAGTCAGGAGATGGAGCAGAGACTCAAGGAATGGCCAACCAATAACCGACTCAATTTGAGACCCACCCTATGGGAAACAGCAATACCTGACACTATTAATGCTACTTTGTTATGTTTGCAGACAGGAGTCTAGCATGTCTGTACTCTGAGAGGCTCCACCCAGCATCTGACTTAGATAGATGCAGACACTCAGCCAAACTGTGAATGGAGCATGGGGACTGTTATAGAAGTACAGAAGGAAAGATTGCAGCCTCAAATCTACTTTGAGATTCTTTCTTACACCTGTTAGTATTGCTAAGATCAATACCACAAATGACAGAGCATGCTGGTGAGGATATAGAACAATGGAAATACTTCTTCATTGCTGGTAGGAGTGCAAACTCAGGATGGCAATTCTTCAGAAAATTAGGAATCAATCTATCTTAAGATAAGGTTATAGCTCTCTTGGGCATATACCCAAAAGACAACCCATCCTACTAGAAGGGTATTTGTCAACTATGTTCATAGCTGCTTTATTCATAATAGCCATAAACCGGAAACAACCTAGATGTACCTCAACTGAAGAATGACTTAAGAAAATGTGGTATATTTTGAAAATTGAGTATTATTCAGCTATTAAAAAAAAGTGACATCATGAAATCTGTAGGCAAAAAGATAGAACTAAAAAATACCATCCTGATCTAGGCCACCAAAACCCAGAAAGACAGACATGGTATGTAGACATTCATAAGTGGATATTCACTGTTAAGTAAAGGATAGTCATGATACAATCTAAATATGGAGAAAGGCTGAATAATAAGGATGGCTCAATTGGGGGTCGGGGTTGCATGTATTTCCCTGGGAAGGGGAAATATAATATATATTTTGTGGGTGGGCTGAGAGTGAGGGGATGGGAATGGTAGGGAGAAAAGGACAGAGAAAGAGAGTAAAGGGAAAGATGACTATAATAGTTTTATATATAGGAGGCTATATGGAATACTACTTCAGTGGAAACTATCTAAAACCATAGTGAGGACCTCTAGTGATGGAGGAGATGGAGCCTGAAGCCTGAACAGGCATCTTCTGTAACCAGGCTAGGTACCCAGTAGTGTGCCTGGGACACCAACTCAACCACAAAGCTCACAATCTGATCTGTCTATAAGATGCACTGGGCAATGATGTCTCAGGGATTGTGAGAGTGAACAACCAATGATTGGTCTTATTGAAGCACTTATATGGTGCTTTCTGTTCAACCTGAGGACATTGAATGATTCCTGGCAACCACATGGTAGAAACAGAGAAAGGGCCCTCACAAGGTGTCCTCTGATTTCAAAATGTGACATGTGTTTCTCTACTGGCACAATAAATAAATATGAATATAAAAAAATAAATATTAAAAAAATTAATTATTCTCAGGGGCTGGAGATATAGCTCTGTGGTTAAAAGCATTGGCTGCTGTTCCAGAGGACTAAAGTTCAATTTCTCACACCTACTTTGATGCTCATAGCTGATGTCCCCCACTGGCTACTTTAGATACTGCACACACCTGATGCACAGGCATACATGCAGAGAAAGTACCTACACACATAAAATAACTAAATAATTATTATATATTTCTAATCTCCTATTCTAACATATATTAGCCAACTGTTTTAAATGAGACCCTGAACTTATACAATCTCACCAATTTTCCACCATGGTTCTTCCCCTCTGTGCTACTTCATTTAAAAATAGAATGAATTTATATGCCTGTTTAATTTTTCCTCTTCTCTGTCTTCCTCAACAGGACATAAGCTCCATATGACAAGAATGCTGTTATTTTTACAGCCTCTGTGCCCAAAAGAGCATTCAGTGCACATGTATGGAACAAATAGAATATGAATAAATTAACCTGTTGTAGGTACAAACAGTAGCTCCCACAAGAATAAACTTAAATGTCATTTCCAGTCATCAAATATTACTGATTTGTAGTGATTTCCAAAACCAATCATCACTACTTCTGAGAATCTTGGCATTTTAAGATTACAGAAATAAAACATTTCTTTTGAATGAAGCAACCAGAGACAGTTTTCCTTGGCCTGTGATATCTACCCATCATTGCATGAGGCCAAGTCTGTATTTAGATGAAATGTTTCTGGCCAATATGAGCTCAAAACAATTTCAACAAATATTTTACATTTTTCCATCTCTGCTCTAATTTGTCAAGTACTCTGAAAGGACTACACAGGGAAACCCTGTCTTGAAAAAAATAAAAAAATAAATAAATAAATAAATAAATATAAAAAGAAATAAATCTCATAGCTCTTTTCTGACATATGCCCCAATAATTGGCATCTCTAGCCCTGGAAGTGGGAACCAAGGAAAGAAACACAAAGGAAAAACCTAGAGAGATTAAAAAGACATCTCCAGCTTTAGCCTGTGGCCCCATGCCATAATTAATTTTTCATTTTCTCACAAACATGTACATACCTGAGAAGGAGAAATCTCAATTGAGGAAGTGCCTCTAACTGATTGGCCTGTGGCCACTCTGAGGTGTATCTTCTTGATTGTTTGTTAATGTGGGAGAGCCAATTCCATTATAAGCAGTACCATTCTCTGTAAGAAGATCCTAGACTGTATAAAAAGGTAGCTGAGCAGGATAGAGAGCAAGTCTGACAGAGGTATCCCTTTATGGTCTCCTCTTCTCTTCTCTTCTCTTCTCTTCTCTTCTCTTCTCTTCTCTTCTCTTCTCTTCTCTTCTCTTCTCTTCTCTTCTCTTCTCTTCTCTTCTCTCCTCTCCTCTCCTCTCCTCTCCTCTCCCCTCCCCTCCCCTCCCCTCCCCTCCCCTCCCCTCCTTTTCTCTCCTCTTTCTCTCTCTAAGAATGCTGTGAGTGTTGAGAACCACACTCAGGTCCTCTGTGAGGGCACCCAGTGTTCCTCATCCCTGACCCTCCATTTCCAGCAATAGCCTTTTAAAACTGACTGAGACTCCATGGGTCAGGAAGTGGTTGATCATCATTCCATAAAGTCTGAGGCTGCTCAAAGAGCTAAAGAATTGTTGGGGTCCGCCATCCATGGCATACCCAAGAGCAGAGTTCCTGGCTTGGCAAACTGGGGCTGTAAGAGACCAGACAGGAGAGAAAAATGGACGCCAAGACAAAAATCCCTCTGCTCAAGGCATCTCTCACTTTACTAGAATCTTTCTTGGTTATAAGAGGGTAGGCCCCACTCCCAGCCAAGTCCCCAAGTCCATGCAAGCACCTGGAAGCAGTCTGAAGTCCTGTGCACTGTGTATTGTCCCAAGGATGTCTCAGCAGGAAGCAGGATCTAGGGGAAGCACTGCAGACAGGTAGCAGGATTCCAGAGAAGGGCAGATGCAGTTAGCACAACAAAAGAAGCCAGCCTTAGCCAGAGAGCCACTCTGTAGGTGGTTTCCAGTGGCCCAACTCAGTGATGAACAGGTCTGCTCTCAGCATGGAGCAGGCAGGTGTGGTGGTGGTGGTGGGGTGGCTACAAAGAATGATCAGGATAACTCAGAAAAATACTCATGGAATCACCACAATGAGTGCATATTTATATGCTCTGTGTGTGTGTGTGTGTGTGTGTGTGTGTGTGTGTGTCTATTTGTCTGTTTTTAGATCACTTAACTTCCCTCTTATTACTTGCTTGTTTTTAGAAAATTGATCATTTGTAGTGGACTAAATGTTTATTTACTTCTGTTTTCTCCAATGAATCAGTTTCCTTTTTTAATATTTTTAACTACACAGATTCCTTGTATTTTTATCATTATATACTATATAACTAAGAGAAAATAAACAAATTACCCTAATAAAAGCTAGCACTTACTTTCAAGCTGTGCCAGACTCAGTCTTTACTCTTAAAAGAAGAAGACGATGCTGATGCTGATGATGAAAAGAAACTGCCTGAGAAAGAACAAATCAATTTGCTTTTCAACACAGTGAAGATGATTTTCAGGAGTGCTTCAGAACTGGAGGGAAAAGTGATTGATAAGGTAATTAAATGATAAAAAAAAGTATCAGGCAAGAATTCAGAGAGAGTACAAATGAGTAAAATGATCAAGTGGGCTTCATCTAAAAAATTACAGTATCAAATCATATAAATTATATTTCTTAGCACAGAGAGGGAATCTGCTCCTTGCCTACAATTTTTCTAACGTCCTTTAGAAAAGACAATCCCTGCAGCTTGTGCTTTTGCTGCTATTAACATAATATGTCTTAAAGGTGATTGCTTTACTGTACTGTTGGACTCATGGCCTTCGTTCATGCAGTAAGGATTTTTATTAATATCAATCAACTTTTCTTATTTCTCATCGTCTCTGCAATAACATGAAACAAGTAAGCCAGCCACATTAACATGGGAGAGGGTATGGGGTGTCTGCCTTGGAGGAAATCTAACAAATGTCTCAGGCTATCAACATTAAAGTGGTATTTTATGTGTGGGTGAATTCATAGCTTTGCTCTTAGATTGGGGAGCTTCTTCTATTCGGGCTGCTTGGCTAAATCACTCTAGGATGTAATGCTTTCCCACTGCCTTGGGATAACCGGGAAAGCTTCTTTTCTAGAAGTAATGATTTAAACATTGCCTAACAGAACCCAAAGAACTGACTCAATGGCTAAGTAAGCAGCTGAGATTTAGTAACTTTGATTTTCCTTGGAGCCTCCTATGGCTGCTAGATTTTTCTCCTCATTTCCTGATTCTTCCAACCCCGACTCACTTTCAACCCATAGTTCTGATTCTCTTCTTAGGAATCTTACTGTTTTCCCCTCAATACTGTGACATTCCAGGTTCTTCTACATAAAGTCACTTCAAATGTTTGTCCAAGGGAATTGATCCAACTAGCTCTGCACAAGGCATCCCAGGACTCCACAGAAAACATCCATTCAGACAGTGACTGAACACAAAGACACCAACATCTTGGATTCATACCTAGCAATATTTAAGATGCAAGTTACAGTGGAGCCTTATAACATCAACTATATACCAGTGATTAAATACACTTTGAGACATTTAGTCTATAAATGCTTTAAACTTATTTTGAGCTCAGGAAAAGACCTAAAATTAAAATATGCTGTGTTTGCATTACTTTTTATTGGTTATTTTATTTGTTTACATTTCAAAAGTTATCCCCTTCCTGATTTCCCCTCTGCCAACCCCTATCCCATCCCCCTCCTCCCTGCTTCTATGAGGGTGCTCCCCTACCTACCCATTCCTGCCTCATCACCCTAGCATTCCATTAAGGTGGGGCATCAAGTCTGCTGAGCACCAAGGGTCTCTCCTCTCACTGATGGCAGGTAAGACCATCCTCTGCTACATAAGAGGCTGGAGCCATGGGTCCCTGTATGTGTACACTTTGGTTGGTGGTTTTGTCCCTGGAAGCTCTGGAGGGGGGGTCCGGTTGGTTGATATTGTTGTTCTTCCTATGGGGTTGCAAACTCATTCAGCTCCTTCTGTCCTTCCCCCCTAACTCCTCCATTGCAGTTCCAGTGATCAGTCTGATGGTTGGCCGTGAGCATCTTCATGTGTATTGGTCAGGCTCTGGCAGAGTCTCTCAGGAGACAGCCATGACAATATCCTGTCAGCAAGCGCTTCTTGGCAAGAGTAATAATGTCTTGGTTTGGTGTCTGAAAATGGGATGGATCCCTAGTTGGGGCTGTGTTTTCATTATTAATAGCAGTCATTAAACAATGAGGAGTATTTCAAATCCCGAGACAACCACACACACAAAAATGTTAAACATTTGCTAGTATTTAATACAAATCTAATATTCCTTGGAGATTTTCCTAAATAGGCAAAGGATTTGTTGATTATTAAATTATCAGAATAAGCAAGAATGCTCAGAGGGCCTGCATTGCTGTCCTGAGTTCTCGNACACACACACACACACACACACACACACACACACACTTCCTCCTCAATATTTATCTGCTTGAAAATTTGAAATTATTCTCTCTTAATATCATCTTGGTTTTCATAGTGATATCACTTTAATCTACATGCCTGACCTACACCAGTGTCGATACTTTTGTAGCTACTGCTGTGCTTTACAATTTAAGGTGAGGCACTATGAGATCTCCAGCACTCCTCTCCTTGTACCCAGACTATTTCAGCTGCTCTGTGATTTCTTAGGAATTTTAGGGTTGTTTGATTATGTTCTGTGAGAAACGTTTTTTGGACGTTGACAGGGATTTCACTGACTCTGTAAATGGCTTTGGGAATGTGACTGTGTCCACAGTAGATACTCTGCTGACACATGAACACAGTGTTCTTTCCATTTCTATTGTCTTTTTCAATTTCTTTCTCGGAAGTCTTAAGATGTCATACGTTTTTAGTCTTTCACATCCTCGGTTCGATTTATTTCTTTGCACTTTATATATTTATTTACTTCGAACCTGACACAAGTGGGTTTTTTTTTCCCCTGATTTCTTCCCTGACAAGTCAATTGTTGGTATACTGAAAATATAATGCATTCTCTAGGTTGATTTCGTTGTTTGCCATTTCGTTTGTCAAATGTAAATGTTTTCTGGTCGTCCTTTAGGATCTTCTAAACTCAGGATTGTATAGTCTGAAAATAGGAAATATTTGATCTCTTCTTTTTCTATGTGTAGCTCATATATATCCCATTCATTTCTTTGTCTTTATATGCCTAACTAAATCTTCAACACATCATATGAAATAAAGATAGGATGACCCCCTGACTCATTCCTGATTTCAGAGTTTTCTTCACTGACTATTCTGTTGTCCATACCTTATGGGACAGAGCTCTCTGATGTTTGTTCCTCCTATGCTTAGTCCCTTCACATTTTTATAATAAGAGTTTTACATATATGAAGATGGTCAGATCATTTCTGCATCTAAGTCGGTTTATGTCTTATGACATCACTTTAATCGACATGCCTGTTTCTACACCACAAACATGACAGTTTTATAGATACTGCTGTGATTTGCAATGCAAGATAAGGCACTATGAGTGAATGTATTTGTGTCCCTGAAATAAAACCATCCTGATCATTCTGATGTGCTTAATGTGTTGTTAAATCTGGTTTGGAAAAGTTTTATGAAAAATTGTTATGTTCATCAAGAAAATTGGTCTAATAGCTGGGTTTGTTTACATACGCCTTTAATCCCAGTACTCAGGAGGCAAACGGATTTCTGAGTTAGAGGCTAACCTGGTCTACAGAGTTAGTTCCAGGATAGTCAGGTCTACACAGAAAAACTCTGTCTCTAAAAACCAAAAAACAAATAAAGAAAAGAAAATTGGTCTAAAGAGTGTGTATGTGTGTGGGGGGGTATAAAGAAAAGGGGATCAATATAAAACAGAGTCTTTCAGCGTTGGGATTCGTTGGGTAGGTGATGTAGCATGCAGTAGCTGGAGCTGTTTGATTTGCCTATTATTCATAGTGATGCTCACTGTGGGCTGAGTCCCAGGACTGCTGTTCAGGTTGAGGTTCGCTCCCCTGTGGCAATTTCTCATCTCTGCAAATGAGAAACTTCTGCTAGCCCCAGTGTCCCTTTGAATCTGTGCATAAGGTAGGATCCCAGACATTTCAGAGCCCTTACCCCGCCCCCCCCACACTTCTGTTTATGTGCCAGAGAAGAAAATGTATAAATATAGGTGTTTTGTTGATGGCTTTGGATTTCAATAAGCAAACAGGAGACTGTAGTTTGTACTGGACAGGGAAATTCAAAACTCTTGTGTTCACTGTTAGCATTTTCTTGTCCCACACAGCTGCAAATCACTCAGCAGAGGGAAGAGGATGCTGGAATTAACAGATGCTCTAGGTGGTCCTGAGGTTCTCAGTCCTAGCATCCAGCAAACACATCTAATGCTAGGTGGCTTTGAAAGCTAGGCAGTCTGCTAGACATGTACTGGCATGTATCAGCCTCCACAGTTATCCTCAGAGAACAGATCTTTCCCCCTTCTCAGCTAGTGAAGCTAGCAACCATTTTACCCTTAACAACATGACATATATAAAATTCTTCTGTGGATCACCTTTGACAACTCCAGGTACCCATAGTGTCTTCTGAGACAGCCTTGTATCCATATGGTGTGTACCTCTTTCCAATACATCCTGACATATGATGGTTCCTTGCTTTTAGGCACCCAAGCGACTGTCTCAAACCATAGGGTACTTATTGATACCATTTCAGAGAGAGAAAATTACAAAATGGGTTTCCCCTTTAGCTGCCTAATATGACTTTCACATCAATACCCAATGCTGTACAGTGCACATAATTTGCCAAAATATTTCTTAATTTTCTTTTCTCAGGGCTGTGATCAAATGTCTGACAAGATACACCTGATAGAAAGAAGGATTTCCTTTGGCTTATGGTTTAGGCATAATCCATCTTGTGGAAAGAAGGCAAGCCAGCAGTACCTGCTGCAAGTGGGGAAGGAACTTGCTCACATCTAGCTAGATAGGGAAACAGACTGGTGCCAAAAGTAAGGATGGGCTCATAGTTGCACTTGACCAGTGATGAGCTTTTCCTGTGGAATCTCCTCTTCCTATGGGTTCCACAGTGTCCCCAAAACAGCACTACAATTGAGGGACCAAGTGACTCAAACATACTAGCTTTGGGGGACATTTTATGTAAAGAACGTAACACAATGCTTTTTTATTCTTTGTCTATTTTAGGTCATTTTGACTTTCCTTATTCACAAAATCTTTGAAGGTTACATTCTATTTCCCAAAAAAAAAAAAAAAAAAAAAAAAAAAAACCAAAACCAAAAAAAAACAAAATCCAACCCAGGCCAATTTAATGGCTCTTGCAGATCTTCAAAATCAAGTTTCTGCCTTTCTCCCTGCCTTCTTTCCCATACATATACATACTCTTTAAGAGATGTTCCTATTGTGGGTAACTGTGGGCTATTTCATTGACAGTGTTGATGCCTAAAAGACTATCCCCCAATGCCTTTACATTTTGTAAACCATCCACTGCACTTCACCTTGTCAGCAGGCCTGATATTTGACCTTATTTAAAGTCACCATCTGCCATCTCATAGGACTGCTCTTAGCTCTCCCCCTGATCTTCAACCCTCTAATAATTTTATAAAATACAATAAGCCACATAATTTTCTTCTTCATTGATATATGAACACCTTTCTAGAATGAAGAATACTATATTTTCAACTAATCTGTTGAATGATTTAATTATTCAAGAACAAATTTGTTAGTGGAGAAATAAACATATACTGTAAAATGGTTTCAAATATTTTTATACAAAATAATCTAAGATATTTATATCTAGTCTTTATGATTTCAAAGCCCATAGTTTCAAAATTAATAGATGTTCCTGTTTGCAGGGTCAGCACTGGGATTTGGAAACACATACACTAGATAAAACATAGTAATAACTCACATAACTCACTGTAACATACATAGTAAAGATACAGTTAGACCCTAATAGAATTTATTTGTTAGATTCTTTTCAATGATGTTTCCACAGGCTAATACATAAAAAATTAACATTTCCCTCAGGCACCACCTTTTGGAATGGTGTTATTTATTAGAAAAAAACTTCTTTTGCTCTGTGTAGGACATTTGTTTCAGAAATATAAATTTAATGTTATTGACAGTTTCATTTGGTAACTCACAACTTAAATATTAGATCCCTGTTCTGAACTCACTATCTTTCCATAATAGTCATGAGAGATAATGAGTTTAACAAGACAGATGACAGAAAGGCCAGAGTGATAGGGAGAGACAGTGGGACAGGGAGACAGACAGACAGAGGGACACAGGGATGGAGGGACAGAAGAATGGAAGGACAGAGGAATGGAAAGAGAGGGAGGGATAGCACAGAGGAAAGGAGAAGGACACAGGGAGATACAGGGAGAAATGGTGTGAGAAAGAGGTTGGAATCATTAAGGAACAAGAAGGCAATAAGGATTAGCTAAGAGTGATTACAAAAGTCATTGTAATTAGTTCCATCCCTTATGACTATCTCATATACGAGCTAGTTACGGCATATCTCCAAGAATGGGCTGTATGGGAGAGATTGGATCCTACAGAAACCAGATTTTCATGAGGGACAATGACCCCAGCAAGGAGGACACAAGGATTTATCTTCAGATTGCATCTTCTGCTCTTTTAATGAGGAATGAAAAAAGTAGGATCTGGAATTTCCTTTTTTGGTAAGTAGCTGATCTAAAGTTATTGAAAGGCATTTTGAACAGAAGGAAGGCATCTGATTTTCATTTTATAAATATGGAAGGGAGGGGAAAATAAAGTTAATCTAGACACTTGGAGACCAATTTGATGCTGTTCAATTTGATGAAAACCTAAAGATAGGCAAACGACAGAGGAGACAGAGACAAATTTGAAACCAGAAGAAAACTAGCAAAAGGACAACTTGCATTATTCAGGCTTCAGGATAAGTCTCAGATGTTGCTTTGACAACTGGAATGATCAGGGTAACACACTAGGATGCATAGTTTCAAGGGAAATGGAAATCCATTTTGCATCATCAACACTTAATGTCTTACATTGATTCATATTTTACCAGGCTAAAAATAAAATAATATGAAGGAAAAAGCTCCTCCACATGTATATAGAAGAAATTGGGTATTAGTTAAATAAAACAGGAACTAAACACTTCACAGAAAGATGTTGCTTACTAGCTTGCTCCTCAAGGCTTGTTCAGCCTACTTTCTTATATAATCATGGTCCATCAGCTGAAAATGGAATAACTTAAGTTGTACTATGCCCTCCCACTTCAATCATTAATCAAGGAAAGCCCCACAAACTTGTCTACAGGCTGATGTGAGTCAATTTTTCAATTGATGCTCTCTCCTAGACGATGACATTTACCTGTGTCAAATTGGCAAAATGACTAACCAATACAAATACCAATTTTGGTAATTTTAGGTCATTTTATGTTTCTTTGCTTTTCTTTTCACTTTGAAATGCTGTTCTCAGACTTTCTGTGACCCAACTGCCTTGGCATTCTGCAGAATAAATGTAGAGTCACAAGTCACAACTTAAAAAAAAAATGGATAGAAATAATGTTTTAGGATGTCGGAACTTTTAAAATGGCAGAAGATGTTTTTGAATCTGTTCTAATAGTTTAGGTGCTTCTTTGCAACTACTTTAGTCCTTTCATTGAATAACTTTCTATAATCTTATGTCTCAGTAAAATCAAATACACTTGAATCTTTGTATTTTCTAATTGTAATTTGCATAGTCAAAGAAAGCTGCCTATAGTGTACTTTAACAGAAATTTAAGACACTCGTACAAAATGTGTTGCTCCTAAAAGAATTTACTGTCACATTAGCCAGACCCCAGGAGTGTTTACTCCCCAAAATCTAGGTCCCAATTTCTTGCTACTTGTGTTCCTTCACCATCCCTCAACTGTCCCTAACATATCCTAGCAAAATGCACAGAAACAACTCCAACGTTGTAGCTCATCCTCTGAAAATGAACGAGAAAACGTATCACACTTAGAAGTGGGAATTCTCTCATAACCACCAAGGGTGCAGATTTACAAAGAGACAATGTGAAATTGGTGCATATAAGGGACAAAAAGACTTTGTGTCCAGAGGAGCATAACTGAGAGGATAGGTTCACCCTGAGAGTTCTCTAGCCTAAAGCAGTTCTGTTATTACCATAGTTAATTTCTCCCTTGAGGATAAGAAAGTGAGGGGTGGACTGTGTGTCTTCTGGCAGAATCATTATGGGAATGATTCTCCCATACTCATTCCAAACGGCAGGTCAAGAAATCAAAACCCAAGCTTAGCAAATTCCCCACTTACCTCTTTCTACTATGCCATGCCATTTCCGTAACCTGAACAAAGAAACAAAAGACACACAGAGAGAAGCTCAGCAAAACTGTAAAGTTCATAGCTGCTTCCTTGTAGTCACACACAGTGGTCAAGAATGAGCCAGTCAGAGAATTCTGTAGAGCTCTGGCTTTAGATCAGGATCTGCCAGTCAACATCTTCAAGTTCAGAAACAAGGTAGATTTGTGACAGAAATATGTGTGTGTGTGTGTGTGTGTGTGTGTGTGTGTGTGTGTGTGTGTGTGTGTGTGTGTATGTATGTATGTATGTATGTATGTGTGCACACAGGCATATGAAAGAGAATCGGGCCTATGGAATTATAGGACTGTGCTGGGAAAGTGAATACAGTAGAAGGTACTGAAGCTATGACAATAGTTGACCACTATAATGTGCAAAACTAAGCCAAGGTATTTCAACTCTTTGTATTCTTATTATTCAAATTAATGACATTTTAATTAAATGACCATATCACTCATCCCTCAGATTTTCAGTTTGATGGAATGTTTTACCTAAAATTCTCAATGCAGCTATCTTTTGCATCCTAAAAACATTTCAGTAATTATTAAAGTTTTCTTTCCCCTATTCTGTTCTTTCTGCCCTTTGGAAAGAATTCAGCATCTCAGAGTTCTGACTGAGATACTAGATGCTGTTCCTCTCTCTACATCTGCCAGTTGCATTTGGCTAACACTGAAGCGCACTCTTTGATTTCGCTCCTGTTTAGCACAGGTCTACACATAGGTTAGTATCTTATCGTGTTGTTCTCCTTGTAACTAAAATTCAACTTTCCTTTATAAACTGTTTTCAAATTACTCATTTCATTCATGTGAACATTACACTTATTAATGAAACTCTAATATTGTCACTTTATTACCTTTAAAATATTTTGGAGTTAATATTGCTTTATGCCATCAGTATTAATTTCATTGGTTATACTGAATATTTCATATTTTTGTAAAATTACTTGGAACTAGGTTTACTTCTGCATTTGTTCCCTGTATAATTTCATATTTACCTATCTGTCTGTCTATCTGTCTTCTGTCTTCTATCTATCTATCTATCTATCTATCTATCTATCTATCTATCCATCATCTACCTAGGGATTTGGCATGTTCTTTCTACAACGTGTGGAGGTCAGAGAACAACTTATAGAAGTTGATTTTTTTCTTTCCACAAAGTGTGTTATTGATATTGACTCAGGTTTTCAGAGTTTGCATCAAACACCTTTTACTGAATAATTTATTCTGCTGACCTTCTTTACATATTTTTAAAAGAGGACACATTTTATTATATACACTATTAATACATTTATTGTTTCCTAGGATGGAATATAATATAATATAATATAATATAATATAATATAATATAATATAATATAATAATAGCTTTATGAATTTCTCTGTCCTCTGAGTCCTCAGAAGAAAGTGATTTTTACCATTTGTATGCTTGGCTTGATATCCATGATGGATGTTGTATGGCATGATCTTGCACACTTTTACATTTGTCCACTTCAGTGACTTGAGAACTTTCCCACAGTGTGATTTAACTTTTAAGAAATTAGCCAGAAATGCACATCTACAGCTTTACTGGAGTGCTTAGGACAGGTGTGTCATATAAAAGTGTTCCTGGCTCAGTGAGGTGATAACGTTCCACACAGAATTGGTGTCCTGGTAGGAAGAAGGCAGGAGGATGTGGCTTTTGGGCAGCCTCCATAGAGTTTAATGCCAAACCCCAGCCTCTCCATGTCTCACATTATGGCCAGCTGCAGTATCCATGGAGTCATTCCTGGAGTGGTCCTAGAAACTGTCAGAAATTGGCAGGTGTGTGATCATCCATCATGATAGACTGGAACTTCTCAAAATTCTGATGAGTACAAACAAAAAAGTCAAAATGTCTACCCTCTAAAACAAACAAAAACACAATAATAAAGTAAGAAAGTATTACAGACTTAAAGTTGAATCTGTATCTTTTAGACCAAGCAAAGAAATGGAAGGAGTACTGAAGGTCAGTGTTTCGCAACCATCAGAACGGAGCTCTAAGTACAACATAAAGATGAGGCTGTGACCCTGCTCTGTCCCCCTATTCTGCTTCCTATGCCTAGAGTTTACTAAACATTGTATTCATTATATTTGGTGGAGATGGCTTTAAAGTCTTAGGTATATTGTATAAAGATATATGGCTACATACGTGTGCATCTGCACATGGCATGTCCACATCATTTGTTTGAATTTCCTATGCTGTCATAACAGTGTATTACAAATAAACATGATTGAAATAAAAATCCATTTTCTCTCAGGGTGGGAAGCTACATTTTATAATCAACATGTCGGCTAAGACATATTTTTTGGATGCAAAAATGAACAAGCTTTCTTTCACATTTTTGGCTTTTCTGTTAATGCCCTCAGCTTTTCTTGATTGACAACTGTCAGTTTCAAGTGCATGTCTCCATATACATATGACTACTTGCTTGGGCCAATCTGCTTCCAAATTGCCCTCTTTTTAAAAAAGCATCATTAATACCAGGTTCTGTCCCCCCTTTGACCCTCATCCAAAAACATTCTTCCTGGCCTTGGTGATGTGGGCAAAGAATGGGTTTCTGCTCAAGGTCAGATCTCCATGATCAGGGTGGATTTGGAGAAATGCTGAGCTCAATGTAATACAAAAATTATATTCTCTGATTGAACCTGTTACTTTATTTTTTTCTACTCTTCTTATTCTCATCTTTTAACCAATGTTAAAATATGTTTGATTTTTTAGGTGTGAGTGGAAATTAATTATTGTCTGTTATTAGAGGTGAACGTTTATACAAAAAGTTCTTACAGTGATAGTGACAGTTATTATTCTAGTATAAAACTATTAATAACCTTGCAACTTAAAATTTAAAACTTAAGAGACCAAATATTTTACAGAAGTATAATATTTTAAGCATTTTCTTGTTTCTTAAACATTTATTTATTATAGTTTTGGGAGCTGCATGCATGAGAACTATATTAACATCATTTCCACCCCATTTTCTCCTTTTCCAAATACTTTTGTGTGCCTGTTAAACCATCTCAAATACATAATCTCTTATTTAGTTATTGTACATCTTATTATTAACTAAATAAAAAGTCATGAATTTCTGTATGCAAACCTGCTGAACATGTTTATGTTGGTGATATGTTTATGTGTTTATGTTTCCCATTTGGGATTGGACAACAAAAATCTTTTGAGAGTTATTATATTTGATTAATATGAAACATACAAAGCAAAATAAAAACAAAATGGTGAAAACACACACACACACACAATGGAGTTCATTTTGTGTTTCCCAACTTCTCCTGAGCATGACACCTGCCTTGGAGTGAGGATGTGTTTTTATTTGTATGTTTGGTTTTGTCTATTTTTTTCAGTGTCAAAGTAGGTATACAAATCTTTAAAACAGTGAGTAATTTCCCATCTTTTTAAAAAATATTATTTTAGTACACCCCTATGTCTTAACTTTAGAGTAGAAAAGTAACTTGTTTTCTGTTCTCTTGGTATATTATTGTGACAAAGTAGTGCCAAATGGGCAAAGGATAGTGAATCATAGAGTCTGTGGTGGTAAAGGCAAGGTTCAGGCAAGCCTGGTTAGGCTGTGCAGACATTAAGAGCCAATGACCATCAGTGTGTGGATGGGACAATAAGATAGAAATGATAGAGTCTGAAAAATCCAAGCTCCAATATCTTCTTACATATTGGCAGGATTTGATGTCAGGGCAAGATGGGGAAAAAGAGACTGAGTTTCAGAACCTACTAGTAAATTCAACTTGGAGCTGGGAACTTTGTCTCTGCTTCCAGTTGTACCTTCAAACTCTTGCTTACCCCACATGTATGCCTTGACTTTCCTGATATAATGGGTGTTGAAGTGTATTGTCCAGCTTCTGGCAGTGCAATGCATACATGCCTGATAAAGTGAACTCCAAGCCCTGGCTCCAGCAGCTCTGTCAGAGCGCCCAGCCTCATCACTCTTGTATGCAGGGCCATCTGTCATTCTTCTCTGTACAGTTGAGTGTAGAGAGGCCAAATCTGCTTCCAAATATGGCATCTACACAATTACTTGATTTTTCTTAAATTCTGCATTGTCTTATCATTGTCAGATTTGACTCACATGAAAATCTACTTTTCCCTGATATGATAATTAGCATTTATTTATTATTCATTATTACTATATATAAAATTTGAATTAAAAACATATTATGTTATATAGCACTTATTGTACTCTTTAAGGTTCTGTTTTAGTATAAATAAAAGAGTGTATTTGACAATTAATAGCTCTGATGACATTATAATGTTTAAAATCTAACATATTTCATATTTTTAAAATCATACCAACACAGAAGTATATGTAAAAGTAAAATATGAGTGATAACTCTCTTCTCTGCTCTAAAAAAACTCTGAGTGTACATGTCCCACCCAAAAATAATTATTCTGAATTTATGTTACTCCACCTCAATATTTTTGTAGTTTTCCTATATATGTGGAAATAGTTTGCATTTTCAAAGTGTGCTTTTTGCAAAATTTTGTTACTGATTTAATAAAAAATTCTTTAATGGTATATTTTATTTTACATGGCTTATGGTATAGGCAAACCTGTTTATTCATTTTCACTAGTATGTAAAATTTCATTCAAGTCTATGCTACTATGATTTTTGTTGTTAGTTGTGGTAGTGGTAGTGGTGGCGATGATGGTGATGGTGGTAGTGATGATGGTGGTGGTGGCAGTGGTGATGGTGGTGGTAGTGGTGGCAATGATGGTGATGGTGGTAGTGGTGGTAGTGATGTCGGTGGTGGTGGTGGTGGTGGTGGTGGTGGCAGTGTTGGTGATGGTGGTGATGGTGATGTTGAGTGGTGATGGTAGTGGTGGTGGTGGCAGTGGTGGTGGCAGTGGTAGTGATGGTGGTGGTGGTGGCAGTGGTGGCAATGATTGTGATGGTGGTAGTGATGTTGTTGTTGGTGGTGATGGTGGTAGTAGTGGTGGTGATGGTGGTAGTAGTGGTGGTGATGGTGGTAATTGTAGTGGTGGTGGTAATGATGCCAACAGTGGTGTTGGTGGTGGTGGTAGTGATGTTGGTGATGATGGTGGTGGTGGTGATGGTGGTAGTGGTGGTGATGATGAATGGTGGTGATGGTGGTGATGGTGGTAATGGTGGTGGTGGTGGTGGCAGTGGTGGCAATGATTGTGATGGTGGTAGTGATGTTGGTGGTGGTGGTGGTGATGGTGGTGATTGTAGTGGTGGTGGTAATGATGCCAACAGTGGTGTTAGTGGTGGTGGTAATGATGCCAACAGTGGTGTTAGTGGTGGTGGTAGTGATGTTGGTGATGATTGTGGTGGTGGTGATGGTGGTAGTGGTGGTGATGATGAATGGTGGTGATGGTGGTGATGGTGGTAATGGTGGTGGTGGTGATGCCAACAGTGGTGTTTGTGGTGGTGGTGGTGGTGATGGTGGTGGTTATAGTAGTGGTTATGGTGGTGGTGATGGTAATAGTGGTGGCGGTCCTTGGCTGGTTGGTTGGTTTTTCTTTTGTCTGCTGAGGTACTTTTTTTTTTCTTCCCACTGTCAGTCTTTCACACAGTGCTTTTGTGGGTTTCTATCATCCACTCTCCTAATTCAGGCATGAGAGCACTTCTCTAGGGAGAAGGGCTGTGGGAATCATCCCTGAGTCCCACGATGCCCTTCTTAAAGGCTATTAAGGAGTGGAAAAGCTGTTTTACAAATTTACTTTGCCCCTTTATGGTTCAATAGTATGAACTTCCATACAAATCTCTGGTCTGTGTATTTTTATCATCACATAGAACTCCCAAGTCTTTCTTTGGAACTATTTCCAGTGTCTAAATAAAATTAATTTAACTTCTCCCCTTGATTGTTCCAATAGCAGATGTATAGTTTCTCCCTGTTGTTTTTCCATTCAGAATGTCTGTCATATGATATTAACTGTTCTCGTGGTTTGGAGGGTTTGACGTCTCTGTTTATTTTAGGTGGTTTCTTTTCCTTGCTCTTTGGAATTTTCTAATACATTGAAATGCACATCCTTATAATTTGTCAAATTTCCCAGTTTTTAAAAAAACGATTTAATTGTTTTTTTTTAACAGTCCAGTCTTTGCCTCCCTACATTTCCCAGTTTTCATTAAAGATTTAAAAAATTCCATTACTTTTACCCCATTCTCATTATTATTTTCTCTATTGATTTAGAAATTCTGTTCTTATATCATTGCTTTGGTCAGAACAAAGTATCAATTCTTATGAATAAATGTAGCATAAAAAGTGTATCTAAGGTTAATCTGGACCTTTACCATATTACAAAATTCCCAAACTGCATATTAGTTTCTTGGAAAGGACATTTGTCACTCTTTATTTCCCATTTCACTAAACAATTTTTTCTTATATATTTTTAAATTTAATGTTTAAATAGATTCAAATTATTATTATTATTATTATTATTATTATTATTATTATTATTATTATTTTAATTTTTTTGAGACAGGGTTTCTCTGTGTAGCCCTGGCTGTCCTGGAACTCACTTTGTAGACCAGGCTGGCCTCGAACTCAGAAATTTGCTTGCCTCTGCCTCCCGAGTGCTGGGATTAAAGGCGTGTGCCACCACGCCCAGTGGATTCAAATTATTTTATGACAACTATTTTTTCTTTTATTGCGGACATTTCTCTGAGAGGCATTTTTTTTGAAAAATGAAAAATGCACAGGTATTTGGATATATATATATATATATGTGTGTGTATATATATATATATATATATATATATATATATATATATATATAGTATTAGTCAGGGTTCTCTAGAGTCACAGAACTTACGGAGTAAAGGAATTTATTGATGACTTACAGTCTGCAGTCCAATTCCCAACACTGGTTCAGTAGTAGCTGTGAATTGAAGTCCAAGGATCTAGCAGTTACTCAGTCCCAGAAGGCAAGCAGGCGAAGGAATGAGAGCTAGTCTCCCTTCTTCCAGTGTCCTTATATGATCTCCAGCAGAAGGTGTAGCTCAGATTAAAGGTGTGGTGCCATCACACCTTTAACAGATTAAACGCATGTGCCATCTGTCTTAATCTTTTGGAATCCATAGCCACTATGCTATCAAGATCTTCATACCAAGATCCAGATCAGAAACTTCTATCTCCAAGCCTCCAGGTTACGGTCACTGGTGAGCTTTTCAATTCTGGATTGTAGTTCATTCCAAATATAGTCAAGTTGACAACCAGGGATAGCCACTACATATATGTATATTCTTAAACTTCTTAGCAAATGTTAAAATTTCTGTGAAATTGGTTATGTTATGGTTCAAAAATAAATGAATAAAAATTGTCATAATTAATGACTTCAGTAAATTATAGTGCCACAGGTCTCAAACTGCCATGACATATTTCTCTAAATACTTGAAACTATTATTTTATTTGCCATCAGCCATTTCAGAACATTACTGAACAAAATAGGGACATTTAGCTAACTATTTCAGACGAAGCACATATTAGTCCAATATAGAACAGCAGAAAGAAAAAGAAGATAATGTCTATATGAACAAAGAAATATTTATCTGAAATAAGAAAGTTACAGTGTTCATTATAATCTTGTCTTCTTAATATTCTTATAATAGTCTCATAATATTCAGCAAGAAAAATAAATAACTAGCATAAAATCTATAGATTGGAAAATAAGTCATATTGATATTCTTTGCAACTATTTGTTTCCATAACTTTTAAAAGGCAAAATAATTAGATGAGCAGATTTAAGCAAGGCAGCTTTATATAACATCATTATGAAAAAGTCAACTGCACTGATATTCAAAAGGACAGAGGCATTAGTCAATATTTCAGGTTAAAATATGGCAACATCATATCACAGGAAGGAGACTAGACAATTGCTCACAGGTCTGAAGAGATGGTTTATCAGCTAATAGCACATGCTGCTCTTGCAGTTAGGTTCTCAACCCTGGCAAGCACCTCACAAAATTCCTTAAGTCATCTCAGGGGTGTCCACACTCTGACTTTGTTGACACATGTACTCATGTGACTTACACCCCACACATAAACACAAAGTTAAGGGGGAATAAAAATAAATAGTCAATTTAAATATTCTTGTCATATAACAAAATCTTACCTCTTCCAATAATTGGAGTTTTACAGCAGGGATCAACTTTACTTGCAAACACTGTTCAAAATTCTCCTTTGTAAAGATGGAGGCAATTACTATTAAAACAAAACAAAAAAAAAAAAAAAAAAAGAAAAAGAAAAAGAAAAAACAAACAAACTCATCATACCCAGACTACAAATGTAAGCTGGTATGGTAGTTTGAATAGGAAATGTCCTTCCTGGGCCATGTATTTGACCACTTCTGCTCAAATAACCAGTCCGTGGTGCAATTAGAGAAGGCTGGGAACTTTAGGAGGTAGATCATTTTTAGATGAAGTATGTAATTTGTTACGTGCTTTGAGGTTTAGCGCCTGGCCGCACATACTGTTCTTTCTCTGTGTTTTCTGTGTGTGGATGAAATACTGGGATGCTAGACTAGCCTCACGTGCCTGATCCTATGCTTCCTCTATGACTTCCCTGCTATGACAGATGGCAGGCCTTCTGGAATCATGATCTACAATAAATTATTTTCTCTTCTAGGTTGATTTTGGTCTTAGAATTTTATTATAGCAATAGAAAAGTAACCAATGCAGCGAGTAAGAAATTTTCCTGGAAACTCAAGAGTTCAGAAATGACAGGAATGTTTAGGTGCTCACTGCATGTCTATGCAAATCCATTCTGGAATGTTCCTGCTTCCTTCAGCACATGCCTAATAACTCCCAGATAGAATAGCAGCATCCAACAGACACTTCACTACTCAGGTTAAAGAGAGTGGACATGTCTATAACTTCATTTAATCATGATGTCAAAGGCCAGTTTTGGAGGCACCCTGTAACTGCAGTGTTAGGGAGGATGAGCTGAGGACATAACAAGTCCAAAGCAAGCCTAGGCTACAGAGGGAAAGCCTGTTTAAAAATAAAGACCCAGAAGTATTACCATGCATATATCAAGGTAGCAGATGCCCAAGGCCCTTATGAAAGGAGAAGAGCACATAATATAGTTCTCAGAGAAGAGAATTACAATTGTTCTAAAACTAAAATACTATATGTGAAAATAACAAATAGTAATAAAATCTAAAATACTAATAAAATAGTTAAGACCATGTATAAATATTATAAATAATACCAAATATTCTTGAATTTCAGAGATGGTGCCTTATGTTTTTAATTCGATTATTGGTATTAGAGGTTTGACTGGGAGATTAGTGAGTTTGAGACTAGAGATTTCTAGCCAACCTGTACCACATAATCAGATACTGTTTCAAACAAACAGAATTTTTTTCTCTTTATTAGATATTTTCTTCATTTACATTTCAAGTGTTATCCAGAAATTTCCCCATACCCTCCCCCATCCCCGCCCTGCTCCCCTACCCACCCCCTCCTACATAATGGCCCTGGTGTTCCCCTGTACTGGGGCATATAAAGTCTGCATGACCAAGAGGCCTCTCCTCCCAATGATGGCCAATTAGGCCATCTTCTTCCATATAAGCAGCTAGAGACATGAGCACAGGGGGAACTAGTTAGTTCATGTTATTCTTCCACCTATAGGGTTGAAGACTCCTTCATCTCCTTGGGTACTTTCTCTAGCTCCTTAATTTACAAGTATTATAAAAAAGAATCAAATCGTCCCATTCATGCCTGGAGTTATGCTTTAGTTTTTGTAACTAATAAGATCTTAGGATTCTACTTTCACAATGGAACATCATATTTGTGTCAAGCTGAATCTGGGTTCTTGGGCCATAGTCACTCATAATTGGCTCCAGATTAAACTATTTAATTTTAAAATCAAAAGTTCATAAAATTCATTTACTACCAAATTCATATAAAGCCTTTATTCATCTGAATTAAAAAAAATAAAAAAAGAGCATCACCTACCCTTAAATTTTTGACAAGGTAGTCATAAATTCACATTTTATTACAAAATATTGAAATTGCCAGGTCATTCTTGAAAAATATCCAAATGAGAAGACTTGCTGTATCAAACTCTAAAAAATTCTTTTAAAGTTTTTTTTTCTTTTTAATTTTGTAAAAAGGTGGTTTATATGTCTGGTACCCAAAGAGGCCAGAGTGCAGCATCAGATAACCTGGAGCTGAAGTTACAGATGATTGTGTGCTGCCATGGTGTTGCTAATAACTGAACTCAAGTCTTCTAGAAGTACAGTAAATATTTATAACACACTGAGCTATTTGTTCAGTCACCAAAATTATTTTTAATAGATTTTTCTGCAGTATAGTCTTAATATAGGCAGAGATAGTTTGTCAAATAGACAAAAATCTATCCTATAGTTGGGCTTCTGTAATTTGCCAAATGTGATATTCAACTCAGTCAGAAAACAACAACAACAACAAGGACAACCCAATTAGCATCCTCAATTAAATTTAGGGGAAAATGATTTTATTCTGCTGCCTCTCCTCAAACAAAGAAATCAATTTCTATCTCTCTCTCTTTATCTCTATCTATCTATCTATCTATCTATCTATCTATCTATCTATCTATCATCTATCATCTATCTATCATCTATTATCTATCTATCTATCTATCTATCTACCATCTATCTATCTATCTATCATCTATCATCTATCATCTATCATCTATCATCTATCATCTATCTATGAGAGAAGAGCAATTACAACTATTAAAGCACAATAACTTTAGGATGTTAGAAAGTAAATATAATTTATACTAAAACCACCAATCATATTCATTGGGAATTGGAGAATTGATTCAGTGGTTAAGAGCATTTGCTGTTTTTACAGAGGCCTGGAATACAGTTCCCAGCATCTCAACTGGGCAGCTCACAGCCACTGTTAGCTCTGGCTATAGAGATCTGATGCCCCCTCTGCCTTCTTCAGATACCCATGTACAAGTGTGCATGAGCACATACACATACATAAAAATAAAATGAATCTAAAAGTTCTCCCATAAAGAAAAATTTGATTATATTTACTGCATTCAAAGTGACTTTGATAATCATGAAAATGGCACAAAATGACAGGGAAGTCGCTAGATGAGCCTAGAAGCTACTACTTGCTATGAGCATAATTATAAAATAATTACAATGAAGTGTTCCTCCCAGTCAGTAAGATGAATACCACAGTCTAAGAAGGAAAGCACATTTGGGCCAGTGATCAGCAAGCACTTTACAGATGTAGAAATTTGAACTGTTTTAATCTTATAGATCACACATCACTATAGAAAGCCATAAATTTAATGAGGTAGCATACTGTAAAGCCGACAACAGTTTGTTGATGATGTTTTAAAGTGGTAGAGATATAGAACAATGATAATCTTCATACCATGATATAGAACACATAAAGGAAAGAGGGGAGCAGCCATCCTTAAAATCATCTCCACAATGCAAGAGAGCTAAGGTTCACTAGTAGGAGAACAAGAGACAGATCCACAATGTGTTTTAGTTTAAAATACCCATTTAATTCTTCTAAGGTATGGAATTCTGCCATCTTTTATGTATATTGAATCAGTAGATCAGTTTTCGCTATTATCTTCATTTATTTGATGTGTGTGTGTGTTTGTTTAATTTTGATTTTGATTTTTACAAAATTGAGTTGCTTATGAGAGGGAAATCTTTCAATTTAAAATACACGGGCATTGAAAACAAAGCTGCCAATGTGAAATTGAGGCCTGCCCAGTTTTTGAGACTGCATATGGAATAGAGGCTCTGGATGTTCTCTGCATACCTTGTAATTAAAATACAAGCCTATGTGGTATTTAAAGCAGGTGTGAGCTCAAACTGTTAATTGCACCATAAATTCTATCTCTTGCACCTGAAGAGGATTCGTTTATATGCACATTTTCAAACATATTATAAAAGAATTGCCAACATATGCTGTGCATTCTCCACTATTAAGTCACAGAGCAGGCGACAGCCATTCAGCAGAGTTAGTGTGAAGCAGGTGTTAAGCGGCATCGCAGATGTGATAAGACCCAGAAAAGACTGTAATTCAGCACAGCAGGCAGAGTTAGTTCCTGGAACTTTCTTTCAAGCTCTTCTATATAGCATAAGATCACACAGTTGAAGTTATGATAAAGGTTTGTTAAAGGGAGGGAAATTAAAAGAGCGTTAAAGAGCAGGCAATCTACTCCCATATGGTTGGCAGTTACGGTTTTCTTCTGAGGACCTGAACTGTTCACTGAACTTTGATGAAACTTTGATAAACCTGTTTATCACCAGGAAAGCAATCATTTTTCCAGGAGATCTTGGTATTAGATGTCCTGATGTTTACACCTATCTGTTACCTCAAAGCTGTCTTCTAGTAAAAGGGTAATGAACTCAGGAAATCATTACATGGAAAGGTTAAATTCATTCCAGTTATTTTTAATATAATATTTATAGTTTGTTGAAATACAGTGAAACGAGACTAATGAAAAGTTTGGAAATTCAAATAATTTTAAATCATTTAAAATGTGTAGACTTTAAAATCTTAGATAAGATATTCCCCTAGGTATAGCATTTTGCCCTTTT
>LR750284.1:0-151270 GCA_902729485.2 Mus minutoides | reverse complement strand
TCCTTTCCTTTCCTTTCCTTTCCTTTCCTTTCCTTTCCTTTCCTTTCCTTTCCTTTCCTTTCCTTTCCTTTCCTTTCCTTTCCTTTCCTTTCCTTTCCTTTCCTTTCCTTTCCTTTCCTTTCCTTTCCTTCCCTTCCCTTCCCTTCCCTTCCCTTCCCTTCCCTTCCCTTCCCTTCCCTTTCCTTCCCTTTCCTTCCTTTTTCTTTTCCTTCCTTTTTCTTTTCCTTTCTTTCTTCATTTTATATGATTATCAATGTCCCTGCTCCTCCAAATTACCCCTTCACACAGTCCCTCCTTCCATCCCTCCTCCTTCTTCTCAGAGTGTGCAGTCCCACCCTGGGTATCTGCCCCACCCTGGGACATCAAGTCTCTGCAGGGATAGGTGTTTCCTCTACCATTGATGTCAGACAAGATGTCACGGTTAGGGAACAGCTTCAGGGGTAGTCCCTGCTCCAATTATTGGGGGAATCCATGTGAAGACTGAGCTACACATCTGGTATGTATCTGTGAGAGGCATACATTCATCCCATGTATGCTCTTTGGGTTGGTGGTTTAGTCTCTGAGAGCTCCCGAAGTTGCAAGTTAGTTGACTCTGTTGGTTTTCCTATGGGAGTTTCTTTCCCCTCCGGGGCTCTCAATCCTTTCCCCAACTCTTCAATAAGTCTCCCTCAGGTCTGGCAAATGTTTCCCTGTGGGCCTCTGCATCAGTTTCAATAAACAGCTGGGTGGAGCCTCTCAGAAGGAAGTTATTCTAGGCTCCTGTCTGCAAGCGTAGCAGAGTATCATTAATAGTGTCACAGATTGGTGCTTGTCCATGGGATTAGTCTCAAGTTGGGCTGGTTATTTGGTTGGCCAGTCCCTCAATCTCTGCTCCTTCTTTGTCCCTGAATGGTAAGCACACACTGATAAGTGGATATTAGCCATAAAGTGCAGGATATCCATGATATACTCACACATTCAAAGAAGCTATCCAAGAAAGATTGTCCCACTGAGGATGCTTGAATCTCACCTAGAATGTGGAATAAAATAGTCATAGGAGGCAGGTGAAAGGAGGGATCTTAGTAAGAGATTAAATGGGGAAGAAAGTGGAGCAGAATCAGGATCAGTTGTGAAGAGAGATAGAAGAAAGGGCCAGATGGCCAGGAGAATGAATGAAAATTAGTGGCTGACTGGACATAGGGGAGGATTCTAGGAGTCTATGGGGGTGACTTTAGCTGAGACTCCTAGCAGCAGGGATAGGAAACCTGAAGAGACCANCTTAGTAAGAGATTAAATGGGGAAGAAAGTGGAGCAGAATCAGGATCAGTTGTGAAGAGAGATAGAAGAAAGGGCCAGATGGCCAGGAGAATGAATGAAAATTAGTGGCTGACTGGACATAGGGGAGGATTCTAGGAGTCTATGGGGGTGACTTTAGCTGAGACTCCTAGCAGCAGGGATAGGAAACCTGAAGAGACCACCTCCTGTAGCCAAGCAGGATCCCCCAATGGAGGGATAAGGACACCAACCTACCCACAAAACTTTCAGCCTAAAATTTGTCCTGAAAAGGCAGAATATCACCCAAAAAACTTCCAAAGTATCTGTGTATGGTAAATTATATAGCACTATTGATTATCTATTAATCATATATCCAGCTATCATCTATCATGTGTGCATCTAACATTTAACACCATATATCAATCATATATCTACCTATCATCTATCATGTATGTATCTATCCATAATGTCACATCACCTACTGGATTTCAATCACATGTCTGTCATGTATCTATCATCTATCATAATTGTATCTATCCATCATCCACCATCATCATCAGACACCTGCAGACAATTTATTAATCTCTATGTATCTATCTTAAGTCATCATCCTCATTTATGCATCAGCTGTCTATCAATTTCTATAGGTATTTTTCTATATCAATCAGTCTATCTATCATGTATCTATCCATCATCATCACCATCATCATCATCAGACACCTGCAGAACATTTATCTATCTCTGTGTATCTATTATAACTCATCATCTTCATTTTTCCAGCAGCTGTCTATCAGTTTTCTATATTTGTCTCTCTCACATCAATCACCCAGTCTATCATCTGTCTATCTGTGTATCTATCATTCACTTTTCTATCCTCATTAAATGTAAAACTACCTATTTTTCATCTACACTGTAATTGTCCATCATCATCTATTTATCTCTGTGAATCTTCTAAAACACATATAAACACACAAACACACACACATATTATATATCATCTATTATCTACTATCTATCATCTATATATTGATATATTATTTATAATCCATCAATCATAGTTATATTGTTTATCAATGTATATTTTATCTATATACCTATCTATCATTATTTATGCATCTGCCTTTCTTCATTTGTCTTTTCCTTATTTGTCTGTATTTCTGTCCAACTATAAAATAATCATCATCATTTATATGGCATCTCTTTATTTTCTATTTTATAGATGAAAACAAAGTAAGATTAGAGTGTGGAGCAATCAAACATTGTCAATGAGGACGTTTAGCTTTAAAAAGGGGAAGTAGTAGGATATGAAGGTAAAAAATTATGCAAAGGTGCATAATTAAATATAATTAGAATGTATGGTGTCAATATTAATTATGTTAAGACTAAAATATTTGCTTTTTGTATTATATGAAAAATGTTTTCAGTTTTAGGAACTATTTAAAAGTTGATGGCATACCTGATTTTAATCCCACTAGCCCATTAATTATTCCAAATTTTTCACTGATTGGAAATAAAATTAAGGAAATTCTGGGAAAATATTAAACCCTGACAACCATTTGATGGAAACTGCAATTGATTATTGAGCATCTAAATCTACTTTTTTTGTATTAATTATCTCAGTTATATTGACCTCTTAACTGTCTACTGTATTTAATAGTTACATAACATATTGGAAATAGAAAAGTGACTTAATCAAATTACTTATTCTTTCTTTATTAAATGCCCTGTATTTTTCTAACTTTTTCCAGACTACATTATAAATCAACATAGAAACAAGTTTTACTAATTCAACTGAGAAAAAATTAAAAAAAACAAAAACATAAAACTAAAAGAAAACAATTAAATAATTGTCCCAAAGCTGGAGGTGTGTCTCAGTAGCAATCTGCATTTGTGAAGTCCTGAATTTCCTCCCCAAACATGGACAACAGATGACTCATTGTTCTTGTTTCTGTGTTACAATTATAAGACACATGCATAATGGAAAACATTTCATAAGCTGGAGACAGCTGACGATGTCATAGGAAAATCTACAGTCACAGGCTTCCAAGATGTTATTAAATGGTTCTAATATTTGTATTTAACTGTATTTCCCTCTTTTACCTTTTTCCTGGGTCAGATGTATTTGGACTGTGCACTATAGCAGAAGTGAGGGTGTGTGACTGTTTAGCTTAGGCTATTACAGTCAAGGTACTTTCACCTTCCTTTCTCTTGAGCAGCAATCCCTGATTGAACCTAAGTGTCATTCTTTGAGGAAAGATCAGAGACAAAACCTATTCACTGAGCTCCCTTGTGGTGCTTCTGTCCAGGAAAGCTTTCAGAATATAATAACCCATCAGGTTTAGGTGAGACTGCAAGTCAGAGACAAGCACTTGACAACATGCCTAGGTTTTCAACTTTTGAAATTTGTAATAGCAAATATCTTTGTTTGCAGTTAGTGAGAGTTGGGATATTTTCTTAGCCTGCATCAGGTGACAAATTCAAAATTAGTATTAATGTTTAAATAACAATATGTAGTATCACAGAGTTGGAGAAAATATATCATTGTAAACGTGGTAAAAGAATAGCAAGCATTCAACGGATTGTAATCCTGTATCAATCTGTAACACAGATGCTTCGGTGTCTGAAAGTATCCTAACGATTGATCCCTGACTTCTCATTGTGGTGAAAATATAACAAATAGGGAATATTAGAAAATGATGTTTTTTAAAAACTACATTGTAGCAAGTAACATTTTGCAGAAGAAAAATCTTGATAGATTGAATCAGAGGAGGCTTTGAAAAACAAATTGGTTTGAAACTTTATTTTGATAGATATGTAATATTTGGAAGAAAGAAAAGATAAAGTGTTCTTTAGAATATCATAATCAAATAAATTATGGTAGAAACAATATGTAAATAATCACATAAATATGAATTTGTCTACTGTAGAGGCTCTGACTTGGGAAATAAATGCAGATTGATAGAGAAAGTCTTTCACAAAAGACCTGAATGCCAGGCAGAATATTTTGATTATAATGGCATTCAGGGGACCCACAAATGATCTTAAACACTGAATACACCTTGACATGTTCTCTAGTAGGGAGTGGGCTTACTATTGAGAGATCATATTAGATTATGGTACAGTCATAATTCTTACAAACCTCTAATTTGTGTTGAACAAAAATTTATCTTCCTCTAATTTTTCATATCTGTTATTTATATAACATGAAAACATACTAACATTGTATTAGAATAAAAAAAATCCCACTTGAATCTGATAAAATCTAACTTCTCAATTGATTCTTATAAATTCACCAAAAATTGATATATACCACATGCTTGAAAAACTCCATGAATTTATTTTTCTCTTCCTTTTTAAATGTGATTTCTTGAGGAGGAGTCTCATTGGGTAGTACAGACTGGCACAACACTCACTATAAAACCCAAGGTCACTTCATTCCCATACTTACTTTGTACCTTTGTTTGGATTATATTCATTTTCCCTTTCACATATCAGTATATAGTCAAAAAGCTAAGTTTTATTCTTTTTATGTTGCAATGATACATTCCAAAAATTCAGTTTGAGATGAGAATCTAAATTCTGTTTACAGCTGGTATAAAATATGAAAATTGTTAATTTAATTTTTCATTATTCCAAAAAATGAGACAAAAGATTGCTCTAGAAAAGGTAAACATAGTAACTGTATAAGAAACTAGTTGTGAGCCTAGCATCATATTTTGTTATTGTTTTGCTTGTAATGTACTAAATAAACAGTATCAATACGAAGAATATACATTACCTTTCTTTGTTAATAAAAGGGAATATCCTTTGGGCTACATTTCTCACCCTTTTTTATCTTTGTTACAGTTTTATATTTAAATTTTAAATCCTATGGATTCATAAGCTCCTGTATCATTTATGTTGTGGTGTGCTTAATGAAACCAGATTCTCAACGTTAAGGTTAAATGTGTTTTTTTTTCTTGTTATATGTGAAATAAACACACACAATGGGGTTGAGGTACCAAAACATAATAAGGTTTCACTTTTTGACACTTCTGTTAGTTTGGAAAAATTAGGGAAATAATCTACTTACAATTATAGTAGCCATGTTCAACATACTACTTTATGTGACTTTGACAGTTTTTGTGCAATAATAATTACATTTCAGATGTAAAAGTAGTAACCCATTCTGAATCCAGGTCTGGCTAAAAAACTGAAGTTCTGTTACAAGAATTGGTCATCCTTCTACATAATGACCTAAATGAAATATCATAGTGTTCTGTCTTTTGTTTCTGCCTTCTCTGACATAACTCAGTGTAGTTAGGAGTCCACTGAACTCCTCTCCACGTATAAGTTGGTGCTTGCATTTGTGTTTTTGAACAGACTCTGTTTATTGCTATACTAGGTTTGATTTATTTGCTCACTAGCTAATGACCTGGTTGTTTTCTTTTTAGTTGTTTAGAATTTGAAGTGACAATGGATAGCCTTGCTATGATTATTCCAAATTAGGTCACTGTATGACATGTATGTATGCATAGGAATATATATGTGTACCTATATGTATATTTTAAGTATCTCAGAAATACCCATGGGGTAGTCTTTTAATTCAGTCAGTATGCATATTTGGCTTTCTAATTCTTTACCAGGTTTCTTGCCAAATGGTCCATATTTGTCTGGTAAGATTACCATAGAAATAGTGTATCTTGGGTGTCTTTAGCAATAGAAGATGCATGGTAGGTTAGCGTGGAGGTTCTATACTTGGTATGAGGTTGGATTGTCCTAACACCTTTGAGGGAGATCAGCATTAGCATGGGCAGTGGTCCTCTTCAAGGCTTTCCATCTATCCTTGTCTTTGTGTGCGTATTCCCTCTGTTTTATAAGGGCAGAGGTCATATTGAACCTGGTTCTATTCTAATGACTTCTTGATTAATCACATCTGCAATGGTCATTTTCTAAGTGTCACCATTGAACCTACAGCAACGTATGTGTTGTTGAGCTTTCTCATCAGCTCTGAGTGAGCGTGACAGAAATTCTGTATCCAAATCAGCACAGAATTCTCTTAAATGGTGGATTGTCTGACATCTGGTGATATCTATTATCCTTTCAATTTGTGTTTTCCTAAAATCTACTGATTTCCAGCTTGCTTTAGTGTTAACTGTGTTACGCAAAAGTTAGTAAGGACTTTGTCTTGTCATATCATTTTCTCAGTTTAGACTGAGCTCATGTTCTCAGGACAGAATTCACATGCCCACAGGGACTCTTATTTCAGCCAGAAGTTCGCATCTGTCTTCCTTTTCATTTACCCCAGAAGAACCTCTGAAGAACAATACTTGGCAATTTAGGTAAACTGCAATTTATCTTATATCTTGCACTATAGTTTCTGATTTAAGTGCTTAGACCTCTGCTTTTTTTCTAAATCACAACAATTTTCTTCTAGTACTTTCCTGGTTTTTGTCATTCTATTCATAATTATTTTGATTTATCTTCCACAGAGGATAACATTTTAGTTCAGTTTCTGTTATATGGGTTGCTCATTAATATGGAATTATTTACTGAAATGGCTTTTATATTCACTTCCAATTGCATTGCCTTATCATCTACATTTAATATCAGAAACACAACCACACACACACACACACACACACACACACACCTGCCAGGGATTGATGTAAGATACCCTCAGAATCCAAAATAACAATCCCATGGAAGTCCAAGTAGGTGAACCAATGAGCTTCACAAAGACCATTGTATTTGTTTTATTTTTGTCAACATGACATAAGCTGCAATCATCTGAGAAAAGGGATTCTCAACTGAGAAACTGCACTCATCAGATTCATCAGTAGATAAGACTGTGTCGTATTTTCATGATAATCAGTTGATGTGAAAGGGCCCACTGAGGGCCTTATTGTTCCAGGCTGGAGGTCTGCAGCATATTTAGAAATAATGGCCCAGGAAACATTATTATTAGCCTCTGATATAAAATACATATATAAAATCTCTGTTGTTAACTTCATCTTACTAGTTTAAGTTTTTAATTAAGCATTTTATTTTGCATATATGTATTAGTGTTTGTAAGTATGTCTGTGCATATCTTGTGTGCAGTACCAGCGGAAGCCAGAAAAGAGCAGTGGATGCCCTGAAACTGCAGTTAGCGAAAGCTGGGAGCTGTTGTAGTTGCTGGGAACTATTCCACATGCTCTACAAAAGCAGACAGTATTCTTAACTGATGAGCCATCTCTCTGACCCTGTTTTCTGATTTACACACATAGATTTTTTAGATTTGAGAAATTAATATTGTAGTTTGAGATTTTAGTCTAGATACTTAAATATTTAACAGAATCATGCTTACTTGAAATTTTCAAACATTTATCCAGGAGATATTCCATCTGGTAATAAGGACACATGTTCCACTATGTTCATAGCAACCTTATTCATAATAGCCAGAAGCTGGAAAGAACCCAGATGTCCCTCAACAGAGAAATGGATACAAAAAATTTGGTATATTTACACAATGGAGTACTAGTCAGCTATTAAAAACAATAAATATATGAAATTCCTAGGCAAATGGATGGATCTGGAGGCCATCATCCTGAGTGAGGTAACCCAATCACAAAAGAACTCACATAACATGTACTCCCTGATATGTGGAGAAAGTATGGGATGTGGAACAGTCGGAGGATAGACCGGGAGGGGAATAAAATCTGGAGTTTAAAATTTTATATATATATATATATATATATATATATATATATGCAAAAGGAAAGTCATGGAAATCCTGAAGCCTTGGCTCTTTAAGACTGGTCCATTCACATGTTCCAGCAATTCTTAGGTATGATAGATATTGCTGTGCGTGTATATGTCTGTTTTCTTGCCTATAGCTCTGTTAACTACTATAAGCAATTACAATTAAAGAAGCAAAAATTTTATGCTTTAGTAGTGATTACTGATACCCAGGTGACAAATTCTAAAACAAATACAACTGTTTACCTTGCTTGGCTCCTTCACCAAGGGATTAAATTTTAGATATCTTATATAATTATTTCTGTATATGGTATGAATGTCTTTTATCATAGTATGTGTGATATGGTCTTATATCATGGTTTCCGTATATGGTACAGATACCTTATATCGTTGTTTCTGTGTATGGTATAGATATCTTATACCACTGTTTCTGTATATCAACACAGTTCTGTATCAAGGATAGAATGGCAAAGATAAATCTTCTAAAGACAGCATTTAACCTTCATTTATGTTTCATACATTTCAGTCATCCTTCCCAAGTAATGTTTAAGCTTGGTCAATTGAACAATGCTGAACAAGACTGGGATGTCTACTCACTAAAATAATTTTTTATCATAGATTAAAAAAATAAAGATTAAACCTTCAACAAATTATAAACTCATTGCCAACTGGAGTTTTTCTCTCAGTCTTCATTATGTTTTTTTTAAATAAGATTTAAAAAGAAAGGGAAGTTGGTAATGCTATAATATTTGTGTTAGATTTATCATCTTTTGATCTATGAGAGAAACCACTGTGAAAATATTCAGAAGATATGGATATAGCCACCTTCTTCAGCATCTCTTTGTATGACATAGGAATCAGCATCTTAATTAGTAAATTTATACCATGGTTTTACTCTCTCCTTTTAGATTTTATTATTTAGTTACTTAGTGGTCACACAAACAATTCAACCATATAATTCTTTCTAGTGAAAAAATTATAACTAATGTTATGCTTATTGTATTGCTGTTATTTGAACATTTATCTACATATTTTAAGATTTGAAGGTTTCAGAACTTTCAGAACTTTGAGAATTATCTACCATGTCTTTGATTTCATAACCATTCTGGGTCTGTTCTTGTCATGCACGATTTCAATGAAGGGAGAAACTTTCAGATATTTTTCAAATATTTGATAATTTCAACTATTGTATATGTAATATTCATTCTGATGACAAATTAGTATCCAGCAAAATGAATAGTTTGAGATGAAAATAAGAATAAGTCTATCATAAAATTATTGAAGAATTTTTATGAAATAATATTCTTGTTTTTTTATCTGGAATTTTGATTAATGGAGCCTTTGCTTACAGAGATAAGAGAGCATCACTGTTGATATGGGGGCTATTATTATTAGCATGCTCATTGATTTGGTCATATGTTGGGTTCGTACATAACAATTAGATCCTGTGAAGTTCATCAAAAGGTGCTGTCCAGTCCTCTAGCTATGGGAAACATAATTATCTAAGCTTCCAGCTGCTTGCATTCTGGATCTACCATTACATTTCCCATAGGTCAGCCTTCCCCCAGGTTGCTGCCACCAATTACCAGGAAGAGTGAACCCATGACACAGGACTCCTGCTGGGAGACACTGGGTCCCTATAAATGGACATGTTGGCATTTAAGGGCTCTCTGTGGCCTCGCTGACACTCTCCTGGGACTGGAGTATGTTTAGTCCCTGATACCTTCCTACAGTTTTCTCTTCTTCAAGTTTGCACTGCTGTTGACATTTTCTCTGTTCTTTATTCTTTCTTGGAGTTTCTCTAAATTATTCTCCTATGATTCTATTCCTATTTGGCCTGTGCGTCTTTGCCAAGAGCACAAGCATATTTGATTGTACCATTGATGCATCTAACATATTGCATTAAATACAGGCATACTGTGATTTAGGAATAATTCTGGATACTGAAGATACAACTGCCTTGCACAGCACCTGGTATTGAGAGGCTTACATTAGAGTGAGAGATAAATATAAAGAAAACAAATAGAATGTCAGGTGTGCATAAACCCTAAACACCCGTGCAATGTAACTGCAGGATTAGAGTATACACATATGAAAAACAACATGTTTTCAACCAGAACAGTAATATTTCCAATGTTTTACATACATCTATTTAGAAACAATTGATAGGCTGGTTGGTTTTAATATCAGCTTGACACAATGCAGAGTCACCTGAGAAGGGAATTTCAGGGAGGAGCTGTCTATAGAGAATGGACTGTGAAGATGTCAATGGAGGGCTGTCTAGATTGTTAATTGAAGCACAAACTCTGAATATGGGCTGCACCATCCAGGGGCTAGGCTCTGAACTGTAGAAGGTTAAGTCATTCAAGATAGACATGTGAACAAGCACCTCTCTCAGCTCGTCACTGTACCTGCACTGCAGAGTTCCTGCCTTGAGTTCCCTGAACTGATAGACTGAAACTTAGAATTGAAAGACCAATAAACCAAAGTAACAATTACATCAAAATCCAATTTTGTGCAGAAAACATAGACTGTAGCGGTGCAGCATAGAGAAACTGTTCTCAAAATGACTCAGGAGAACCCTTCTCGCTGCCTAGCATCTATAGCATCAGAAGGTGCTTTGTAGTTTTCATGGGGCGAGTAGATACAGTTTAACTCACCCAGTATTAACCCTGCAAGCTATACTACTGATACATGAAAGATGCAATATGATGTGGCTGTTACCAGGTAACCAACTGCTTTCTGGATGGATAGGAGAATTTCTCCACAGGAGAGATATCATGCCTGGTCGTCTGAATCAAGTCAAAGTTCAAGGCTGGGGACATCATATGATACTGGGTATAGCATACTATTATCACCTTGTCAATGATTAGGTTGTTCAACTTCCTTTTTACATGTTTATGTTCATACTCACAAAGTAGTGCTAGTCTCAACCTGGGCCAGAGAAGCTCTTGTTCACAGCATCCTGCAGTCAGTGCTGAGACTCTCCATTGTTCTATGTACTGAGACTGAGAGACTGGTCCTTAGCCCTAAGTGAGATGTATTTATAACTACCCTACATGGGTGGACCCACATCCCTGAATATAGAGACACTACTGAAAGAATTTAATGTGATAGGTGGACCAGTGACTGGCCCAAATTGGATACAACTCAAGGGGAGGCTCCAAAGTCTGACACTATTACTGATGCTATGGTATGCTTATAGACAGGAGCCTAGCATGGCTGTTCTCCAAGCAGTCTAACAAGCAGCTGTCTCAGACAGATGCAGATACTTACAATCAACCATTGGACTAGAGTTGGGGACCACTGTGGTTGAATTAGGGAGAAGCTAGAAGAAGCTGAAGAATAGGGCAACCCCATAGGAAGACAAGGAGTTTCGACTAACCTGGACCCCTGAGATTTCTCAGACCCTGAACCACCAACCAGGCAGCATACATGAGCTGGTTGATGGATCCAGTCATGTATACAGCAGAGGACTGCCTGGTCTGAGATCAGTCTGGAAAGAAGTGCCAAAGCCTCGAGAGACTTGAGGCCCCAGGGAGTGGGTAGGCAAGCATGGGGAGGGGATATCTTCTTGAAGACAGGGGGAGGAGGAATGGGATGAGGACCTGTAGGATGGAGGACCAGGAGGGGGGAATGACTGGAATGTAAAAAAAAAAAAGTAATAAATACACACACACACACACACACACACACACACACACAGAGAGAGAGAGAGAGAGAGAGAGAGAGAGAGAGAGAGAGAGAAAGAAAACAAATTGAAGAAAAAAAATAGGAATAGGAGATGATGATGGGTGGAGGAAGTGATGGTGTTCTCATATTTCTTGACTTCACATATGAAAAATTTTAAATAACAAAAATAAGATGTGTTCTTAATACATTGTGAAACAGTTATGTTTTGTCAAAGGCTTAAAGTTAGCAGGCTCAAATTTAAATTATCCTATGTCTTTTCTGACTGTGTGTTCTATTAAAAGAGAGAAGTAAGACTATATGATCTATGCCAGACTATGTCAATGAGGTAAGTCCTTGATCTCTCTTCCAATGTCAAAAAAATATCACTTTAAAGATCAACAAAAATATTGGCTTTCCTTGCATCTTCATTGAGTTAGGGTGAGATCTAATATCATGACATATTAAAATATAATCCTTTATTCCAATGAAAATATAGGTTTTGTTTTACAACTAAAAGTACTTTTCAGGTGTGGGATAGGCACGCTATTGCTCTATGGTAATATATGAATTTTTGTCAATAAAGCATAACATGTTTTCTTATTTATCCTTTACAGAAACATTTCTTGCCATCTTCATTTGCACCATATGATTGATGGGGACATTACTAACTCATTGAGCATAGCATCTAGTGTCTGAAATCTGCATTTAATATAAGTACTAGAAAGAGGGTCCATTATGTTTGCAGAGAATTGTAAATGTCAGAAGCATTTGAGAAACTTTATAGCTTATCCTGTGCAAAATATTTCCCTTGGTTGGAGACTTTGTCTCCAATTTTTCCAATTTTCATACCTAGAAGATGCCCTTCTGTATTTATCAAAACCGATATGGACATCAGTTACATAGATGAACTCTAATTTTTTGTCCTTAAAGCAATATAACTAGCTTTACAAACATTGTACATACCTTTTAAAGGTAGTTCTGTTTATATAAATATAAGTTGTGAATTCGATACTATGGTAATTAATATTTTCATGAGTAAAAAAGATTAACTGCCCACATATGTTTCAGTTTAAGAAAATTACATATTATACTTACTCATGGTTCTTGATTTTACAAAACTAAACATTATTCCCCAAGTAAACTGAGTGCAAGTGAATTGGGGCCCTTTTAAGTTTTTAGTTAAAAAAAATCTATGCTCTTTGCCCTCTTCTTCTCTCTCTTCTCCCCCCCCTCTATCTCTTTCTCCTCTTCTCTGCCCCCTCCCCCACCCTCTCAATAAACCTCTCCACGTGGAACCCCCTCAAAAAAAATCTATGATTAATTTATTGTGCCCCCTTTTCTCTTAAGATCATCCCAAATTTCTTGACTACTGAGGTAGCACATTGAGGGAAGCAGTAGGTACTAAGTATTCATTTGAACCATGACTTTTATGGAAAGGATGTTAAACTCGGTGTTCAAGACACTAAGGTGTTCACTTCTGTGTTTTTAAATAACCAAAAGCTATTATTACTATATCTAAAACACTAATAAAACAAAATTGCTATGAAGATAAGTATCAGTCTCATAATATACCATTGAGGATCAATAATGTAAATGGTTAAATTATTTCATATGACATTATAACCCTTTCTACTACTTATTTAAACATTAAAATAATCCTTTAAGGTGCTATTTATAAACTATAATATTCATTCTTCAATCTTAATTTGTTCTCAAATAGTCTTTTAAAATGTTATTATAGTATTTCTGAAAAGATAGTATGGCTTGCAAGAAAACAATATTTACAACTAGGGAGTTAAAAAACTGAATCTATATAGTTAAACACAAAGGCATTTGGAGGCAAGCTGGAACAACTGTGAATTCAGAACCCATCTTACAGATGCCAAGAAGAAAATACATTAGAAGTAAGATGATAGTTGCAGCCATTCTGCTCTGAATGCCCTGGCCATGACTCTTTTCCACACAGGAGCCTAATAGCCTCGGTCCTGATGGTGCAGCAGGTCAGCACTACAAGTGAGAAAGCCCAGGATAGGAGAAGTAAGAAATCAGGAATGGGATTTAGATGAGTAAGACTCATGGGAGCTTAGAGAAATAAACACATATTTGGGTTATTTCTTCAGCTGTCAATTCAAAATTAGAAGTCAACTGTGTAAGATCCTAAAGACATACGAAAAGGCACTGTGGTCAGCCATATGTCCATGACCAAACAAACAAACAAACAAAACAAAAACACAAAACAGAAAATGGAATCACTGAAACTCCTCTAAGTATCTAACAGTGAGCAAACCAGACACCCATGTAAGGATGGTGGGTTTCACTGTGGGAACAAAGGCAAAGCATGTTCCTTATCAAAGTTGCCTCTGCTTGGAGCTGCTTTGTGTTTCTAGCAACTCCTCTTGCTATGGCACAGTCTTATAGAAATAGGCAACATTTTAAAATGGACAATGGCAACTCGCAGCTGATGCTCAGGACAATAACAAAATCAACGAGATTGTGAAACAATAAACATAATCCATGAAATTGAGTTAGTTGCCAAACCATGAAAAATTCTGTAACAAGGATGCTGCAAAACCTTAGGAGATGAAACGAAAGACATGGTCCTTCAGAGACAGCCTCATTTAAGCTTAATGGGTCACAAAACTTAACAAAATGATATGAACATGGGTAAGGGACATATAGGAAAGAGGAGGCTTGACAAGAGAAGGAAGGAGATAAGAAACGGTAGGTGAGTAGAATCACAGTGAACTATACACATGTATGATATTGCCAAAACTACTACTATTAAAGGAAAAAGTAAAGTTTATGCATCACAAAACCAGAATTCTGTTATGATAAGTAGGTTATTTATTTGAGTTATTAGAAAATAGAGTACTAGCCAGGCATAGTGCCTCATATCCCAGTACTTAGGAAGCAGATGCATGAGGCTCTCTGTGAGTTTGAAGGCAGCTTCAATGTCTACATAGCCCGTTCTAGGTCAGCCATTCCTAAAATAGTGAGTAAAAACAAAAGCGAGTGTGAACAAACAAGCCAGAGAGACTCAAATAGGGAAACAGCAAGAATAAAATCAAAGGAAGACACCATTAACCGACAAAGCATGGTAACCCACAAAATGTTTCTCCATAAGGATATCACATTTCAGAATCATCTATCAAGAATTAAGAATGTTATGCATGCCAGGCAGTGGTAGTGCCTGCTTTAAATCCCAACTCTCCAGAACCAGAGGGAGGGAGTTCCCAGTGAATTCAAGGCCAGTCTGATCTACAGAGCAAGTAACAGGACAGGCAAGGCTACACAGAGAAACCCTGTCTTGAAACACCATTAATAAAACAAAAAAGAAAAGAAGAGGAAAGGAAAGGAAAGGAAAGGAAAGGAAAGGAAAGGAAAGGAAAGGAAAGGAAAGGAAAGGAAAGGAAAGGAAAGGAAAGGAAAAGAAGGGAAAGGAAAAATGTCACCTATATACATACAGGTTTGTATACATAATGTATAGATTATTGCATATACTTGTGATTCATTTCACATTTGAAGGATAATTTATATATACTCTCTTACATTTGATATTTCTCAAGCTTAGAATCCCCCATCAGGTACTCATAGAAGACATATCAATTCTCAATAGCAAGTTTGAAGACTCTATCAAGTTTATTCAAATCAAGATCAATCTTTCTTTGCTTGATTTAAAAACATCAATCATTGCTACGCTTACCACCTCCTTTCTGATAAATACCAAATCTGCTTTGAATTGCAGACTCATTTTCAGTTGCCTTTTGCAATTGAAAACCTTCTATTGAAGGTTTGGAGCGTCGGATATGCTGGATGAATGAAAATCAGATATCTCTCAACAACACAATTCACCACCCAGCTTTCCCCTATGGCTAAAACTCATCTTTCAAAATTCATATGCTGCGAGCTTAATTCTTAATGCAACAACACTGAGAATTGGGGGTGACTGGGGAGCTGTTTAGATCAAGAAGTCACAGTTCTTGTACAAGCTGTTTTGAAAGGGTCTGCCAGAGGGATTTCATGCACATTGCCTTTCTCCTGTCCCCCATGTGAAAGCATAAGAAAGCTTTATACACACACACACACACACACACACACACACACACACACACACACACACACACACACACAGTGCAGGTCCCTGAACATGAATTCAAGCACAGACCTTTGTACTTGTTACTGTAGTTTCTCCTAAATCTCTGCCACATTTTTTACCTGCTCTAAGTCCAGGCTTTGGTCAAGTTTAGAACTTGTTTACAAATTTTGTTCCTGGTGTTTTCCTTTAGTTATCCCTAATTTGATAATGACTATCCCATTTATCAACCACAGCTTATTGTGAAATTTTAATTAATTCTACAAATCAAATCAATAGGAAAGTAAAGAAATGTATATGTTAGGAAGCCATTTCTAAATTAAAAAAAATGCTTTGAGGTGTTGTTTTTACAATATATCTGTTACATGTGAAGCTGTTACAATATATTTGTTACTTCTATTATGCTAGAATGTCTCCAACCTTCCACAATTGCCACAGATTTTTTTATGAGAAACTTATCTTTTTGATAAACTATTTTCTCAAATATGGCTCAAACATTGCTTTCCATTAGTCTATTTATATACATAAATTGTTAGATTGACTTGTGACATGAGAGCAAATTTCTTTAACAAAGTTTTACTATAGAACAGCACAAGAAAACATATCATTAAATTAAGTACTGAGTCGATGTTAAAAGGAACAAATCTCTTTATCAATAAGTTTAAATAGTAGGAATAGTCCTTACAAATAAGTGAGATGCTACAGAGACTGGACATATATTACTGTTTTGTGTTTTTGAGATGGCCTTTAATTCCTAGAAGAAATGCAGACACACATCACAAGAGCTGGCCTGTTTTCATTCTTGTCCTTAAAGGTATGTTGTTAGTTTACATGTGTAATATGCACTGATCAATTCAGTTATCTTAAATGGAAGAAATAGAGAGCTTACTGTCAAATCTATTGATGCATCTGCTGGGGAGGCCATCTCAGATGATACTTAGACCCTTGAAGTTTGTTTTTAGAACCTACTGCATTTACTATGGCTTGGAGAATAGACCTGTCATCTTGTTAATGAGGACTGACCACTTGTCACTACATATGACAATCATATGATGTGTTAGTGGTACAAGGTTACTAGTCAAATGTGTGTGTGTGTGTGTGTGTGTGTGTGTGTGTGTGTGTGTTTAGATAGATAATTAAGGTAGTTATTATAAATTTCAACATGAAAAATGGACATATGTTGAGAGAAGGAATTCATATTGATAAAATAATGGTAATTTTTCTTTCCACAATAGAGAAGCTTGTTGCTTTGGGGCTTATACAAAAACATGTATGTCTGATGAACTATCTCTAAAAGGTAATATATAGTTATTACTTGATATGATGCAACATTGACTATAAGTCTACATTGAATGGCTTTTTGGGTTCAAATAAACTAGCTTAATTTTTTTTTTCTCATAGCCTTCAAAGGGCAGTAAGAAAGTTTGAGTACTTGGAATGTAAAAATGAGAGAAAATTAGTTAAAATTATTTAAATACTTTTTGAAGTGTTTCATACCAACTATCTTCTTATGAAATAATGAGATTCAAAATTGCAATAGTAGGAATGGTGTACATCAGGAAATCAAAGAAAATTCTGGAATGAACAATTAACCCACACCCTCCCTAGCATGTGCTCTCACTTGAGTTTCTATCTTAACCACTCTGACCAGTATAAGATGGAACCACGGGTTCTTTTTGATTTCCATTTCCTGATGACTAAGGACTTTGAACATTTCTTTAAGTTTGTTATTTGGGTTGTTAATTCTAACCTTTAGTTCTTTATATAGTTTGGATATTAGCCCTCTGTCAGATGTAGTGTTGTTGAAGATCCTTTCCCAATCTGTAGACTCTCATTTTGCCCTATTGACAGTGTTCTTAGCCTTATAGCAGATTTGAAGTTTTATAAGGTCCCACTTATCAGTTGTTGATCTTGATGCAATTTGTGTTCTGGTCAGGAAGTTGTCTCAGATACCAATGCTTTTAAGGCTATTTCCAGCTTTCTACATTATTAGATTTATTGTAACCATATTTTATATTGATGTCTTTGATCAATTTAGATTAGAATTTTTGACTGATGTTAGATATGGATCTATTTTCATTCTTCTACATGCAGACATCCAATTAGACCAGCACCTAACCCTAAACCTAACCCTAAACCTAACAATTTGCTAACGTTGCTCTTTGTTCTAAAACTCTAACCCTAACCCTAACCATTTGTTAAAGATGCTTTTTCCCCTAATAACAGTGAACCTAAGCAATGGCAGGATTCTTCCGCATTTTTGTGAGTTTACCTCAAATGCTACTAACTATAGCCTAGGCGAGGTTCCAGACAACACAGATAATTAATTCAAATCAGGAAAATAAGTATCGTAGAAAATAAAGGTGAGAAACGAACTCTGAACACAGAAAGGCATGTCCTTATGAGGCTAACAGGATTGTCACTGATCTATGGGATATTAGAATAAATTAAAGAGTAATTGGCAGGCAAGGAAGAGAGAGAGATGGTTCAGTAGACAAAGCACTTCCTTCTCTTGCTGAGGACTAGATTTTTCTTTTTTTTTTTTTTAGATATTTTCATCATTTACATTTCAAATGCTATCCCCAAAGTACCCTATACCCTCCTTCCATCCTGCTCCCCAACCTACCCACTCTCGCATCCTGGCCCTGGCATTCACCCGTACTGGGGCATATAATCTTCTCAAGACCAAGGACCTCTCCCCGCATTGATGGCCAACTAGGTCATCTTCTGCTACATATGCAACTAGGTTTTATCAACTTCATCAAGAGATGAAAGAGATCTGGTGAATCCCAAGCCCTCTTCTGCTTCCATGTCAAGAACTGCCCTCAAGTGCAAACACCCACATACATGCATAGGACTGAAATGAAGATACAGATCTAAAGATGCATAGAAAAACTGTACAGAAAATGGTCAAGCTTACATTCAGGTGTGAATGTCAAATGAAAACAGAAGAAGGTCATTCCTCAGGCATAACATCTTTGTTTCTTTAAAGTCTTTGCATTTGATTTTGATTTTCATTTTGTTTTGTTTTACCTTTTTTTTTTTTTTTTTTTGCAATGAAGTTAATCTCTTTCAAAATTGCTAAGCTTCACAAGTATTAAAAGAAAAAAAAAACAAATTCATGTAGACAAGAGAGAAAGGTAGAGATTCTGCAATTCTGTACTGGAAGCAAGGCCTCCTGAAGATAAATGTTACAAGCAAAATGATGAGAAAATTACAACTTTGTTCCAGACAGATGGGAGAGCCATTTACCACCCACCATGTCATTCTGAGGCACACGCTCCCTCTGCTTTGTTCTTCTGCCTAAAAAATAATTATCCCCCATGTTTGTTGCAGTAATAACGATAATAATAATTTGTTCTTACAGCATACTTTTGCTCTTAAGAGTTTAAACACTTTAGAGAGAACTCTCCCACTCATCTTTATAAAAGCCTTCCCAAGCAGTGATATGGAGATAAATGGCCACAGAACATGACTAAAGGAGAAGTGTTTCAACCTGAAGTGTTAAACTCTTATATTCATCTTAGTTGTGTGAGCCAAAGAAATGGAGATTCCATCACCGATATAGACTTGAAATCCTCCAAAGATTCCAGACATTTTTTCCATGATCTCTGACATAAATGGTATATTTTTTATGGCTTGAAATTTTATCCAGACTTAAATGGAGATATATTGTCAAATTTTCTATCTAATGATATTTTACTAGAAGAATAAAAAAATGCATTTTTCCCTACGGAATTTAGCACAATAGGTAGCTAGGTCCTGTTTACAGCTTTAAAATACAGACATGTTTAATATTTACATCCTCTGACCCAGTAAGCACCAGGAGTTAATTGAGAGAAATAATTAACAGGTGTTTCCAGGCCACTGAGTTTTCAAGACCATTGCATTTAAAGGACTGAAGAGAGCTCCAAACTTCGAAGAGCACAAAGGGCAGAGGATCTGAGCTGTGCCTCCAGCACCAGCATCTTGGGTAGGAAGCTCACAACCACACGTAACCTCAGCTACAGGTAACCGAATACCTCACTACCTCCATGGGCACCTGTACACCTGTGCTCAGGTGCCCAGAAACACTTAGTTTAAAAAAAAATAGATCTTAAGAAAAATGTTAGCATATTTAAAGATCACTAAGCATGAAAGTGCCCCTCTGGGCATTCTTAGTGCTAGCAAAAAAACCAAACCAAACCAAACCAAACCAAAACAAAACAAAACAAAACAAAACAAAACAAAACAACCTACATAACCCTCCTTCTTCTAAATGAAAATCTACAGGTTGGTCCAAATTTTTAGTTTGATTACTCCATAAATAACAATTATTCATGTCAAACAAGTTTATGGTACTATAATGTCCTGCATTATGAATGAGACTATTGACTAAGGGAGGTACAATCTTTCCTATTTTATTCCTCACGGGAATCTATGTTTTTCATCTTATATAGGCTTGATAAAATCATTAGTGTGTATATTCAAATATTAACAAAATCAAAAAACAGTTATGTATGTTAAGTCCCTTTGTATTTTATGAAACAGTAAAAATCAGTGGTCTGTTCCTCTGTATGAAAACAAAATTAACTCAACCCATATAGTTTGTGCTTGAGAATATTTCAGGTGAATTTTGCACACTAAACTATGTGAATTGTATGTAGCTCATAAAATTAAAGATATATCCATTCTTACCCTGTATGTTAGTTTATCATCATAACATTATATTTTGAGTCATTAATGTTAAAAATTAAATAGAATTGATTTGCAAAAATACCAAGATTAATTTATCAATAGCTGTAACTATTTACTTTGGCCTCATAAAGATGTAAATACAAACACTGACATTACTTCTTCATTGACAAGTGCAATGCACATTTTTCAAAATGCTATGCATTGTCTGTGCATTGACCTTGCTGTAGGTCTGGGACAAACAGATCTTCATGACACTCCTGCTCCCAGCTCCATTTAAGTTCCATTTAAAGGGGGAAAAGCAACACAGAGTTTCTTTTACAGATTTTTATGTGCATATACTGGCCCTTTGCCATGTTCTAAAAAATTCTATTTATTTATAAAATATTTGTGCATGTGAAAAGCCTTTTCAAAATCTACTAGTTTTATTATGTTTAAATCAAGTTTAAATATAGATTGAATTCCAAATGTGTCAGATGTGATAAAGTGCTACCAGTTTAGATGTCTTGAAGATCACTCAGCGACCAAAACACCAACTCATATCCAGCTCATTGATACTGCACATGAAGCACTGTGAACAGCATAAGCAGTGGATGTCACCTGCATACATCCAGACATTGTATATCAAGTGGGGATGAAAAGTCCCAGAAAACAGTGATTTCCAAATGAAATTAATGACCAAGACAAGCAATACCTCTCAAAAATTAACAGGGTGGTTTGTCATCAAATTTAAGAGAAACAAATTTATTTATATTTCCCAGTTTCATTCATTTGTAAAACTGCTTATTGTTCTCCCAATAAGCAGTTATAAGTTGGACGATTTCACACCTTTTCAGGATTTCTTGCTTGTGGCAGTGGTTTTTTCTGCTGGAGACTGAGAGCTCTCTTTCACTGTAACTGAATCTCTGATGGCACAGACTGTGGGGTCCCTTGAGAGTAAGAGTCGCAGCACCACTCCATAAATTCTGATTCTCTTTCTTATAGGATTGCTTACAAATGGGGAGCTTCCAGTTACTAAAGCCTGAGATAGCCTAGATTTCTAAATGATATCATCAAGTAAGCAAAGTATGACAGTCTTTTCCTGTTCCACTTTGTGAACTAAGAAACCCAACCATGTCATCATGTATGTTTTCCAGAAAATCCAAAAGCAACCAGGAATAAGTTTCATATTACAAAATATTAAAGACAAATGCTTACCTATTTATGTCACGGTTTTCATGTTCTTCAAGCCTCTGCTTTCATCTTGAGATTTACTAAAAGACTCAGTGTCCTGTCATGATTTGCAAATCTTAAAAGTTCTGTCAATATTTTTAGTTTTCTGTATTAGAATTGTTAGCTAGATTTGACTTTTACATTTTGAAATAATGTTTTCCAATAATGTTTTGACACTTGGCCTTCAAATATTAAGACAGAAATATGTTGATATATAAGAAATAAATATAATGTCTCAACTGTAAGAGATATAGATAGGTAAGTCGATTGATGGATAGTAGGTAGATAGAATATACATGATACATAGATAGATGATAGGTAGATGGATGGCTTGATAGATAGATAGATAGATAGATAGATAGATAGATAGATAGATATGCTATATCTAGTTGTCTTATGCACCACCACTCTATCTGGAAATAACATAATTACAAGTTTCAAAAAATTCATGAAATTATTGATGCCACAGAGACCAAACTCAGAAGCTTTCTGTTTTAGTGAACCCTTTGATGTTAACCATGAAGATAAATAGTAATTGCTTCATTAAAAATGTTCCCTAAATTATTTATTATACAGAACAGCAACATGAAAAAGTGTGGTTTCAAACCAAAGAGAAAACCAAGTTCTTAATCCTGAAAACAAAATTCTGATGGCAAATGTTCAGTCCAGTAAATCTGTGATTTTAAAATATTGTAAAGGAATCGCCAAACAATATAACAAACTAAAACTGCTCCAACAATATCAAAGTTCTCCATGGAATCTAGGGATTCATGAAGTCCATGCTGTGTTTACAAGCAAAGCTTAAGCAATAAACTGCCAATATGGTGCTTTTTGTAGAAAACTGTATTGTTATTGACCAACTCTATCAAGTGTTTGTGTGCACACCAACCACATCCTGGCACAGATGAAAATCAACATTTCAAAGAGCCAGGGTCATTATCCTCTGAAGTTGTGCTAGTCCGACCACCGTTCAGGCAAGAGAAACCCCACGGATTAAGGGCTTCAGCGATTTTCAGCACTGGAGTCGATTCCAAAGATGGTGTCTGCTCTAACAAAGATCTGGACATCATTTTAGCCAGTGTACTGATTAGACTCCAACAGACACAATACCGCCCTCAGCTGTAGCTATGAGATAAGAATATTCTGGATAATAAGAACAGTTCTAGGACAGCCACAAATGAGATTACAGGTTGCAGGTCCAACTTCTGCCAGAATTCAAACTGATGTTTTCTTTCTTTCTTTTTTTTTTCTTTTTTCTTTTTTCTTCAGCTGCTTCAGACAGGATGGCTTAAAACACACAGGCAAATAACACACACACACACACACACACACACACACACACACACACACACACACATATATATGTGTGTGTAAAAAAATATAAGAGTTTTCAAGGATAAAATATTTTTAAATGACAGGGAATTTGAAATTAGAGAAAAAGACCACAGAACTAAAGCTATTACAAACTGGCACAGTAGAGTTCACGATTTTGGCAAGACATATTTATAACAGATTTCACGTAGGGGATAGATTCCAAAAACGGCTCCTCCCCTAATTATGAACTGAATTTGCTCTTCTGCAGGGGGAAAAAAAGAAGGAAGAAATAAAAATAACTTCATTTTTGAAGCCTATGGAAATCTGAAAGAAATCACCCAGCAGGATAGATTACCAAATGGAAAATTTGGAAGGAATGTGTGATCTGGGACTTCAGGTCCCTAGCTGATGGCCACTGAATTTGTCACAGAGATTGACTCTGTCTCAGAAGGCCAGCCAGCTATCCTGTGCAGGAGCCCCCTGTTGGCTGGTTGGCTGGAATATTCATCTGCCTGCTGTGTCAGCTGCTCATTTAAACTTCAGGCCTAACATTTGTTGGAATAAATACAAGGGTAATTTGGGAGAAACAACATGGAAGGTTAAAGACATAGGAAGTTCCTGAAAAAAGAAGGTATCTTTGGGACCTTTCTTCTTTTCTTCTCTTTGCTTAAGTTGGGAAAGAATCAAAGAACATTACAGGGAGCAAAGGGAGAGGACAGAGACCACATTTCAAGGACACTGCTCACAGCTCAGACTGGTGTACCACAGGCTTGTTTTCTGTCACTGTATGTGTTTGTCACTATAAAAATCACTGCATCACTCCATCAAGCCAGGTAATTCAGAGATAATATAAATCAAATGATTAAGAGAGTAGTAGTATGTTTTTTGGAATGAAGAAAGGATGTCTGAAATTTTTCCCAACTTTCTTAATATTTATCTAATGCTAGAAATAAGTGAAAATTAACATGATTCTGAAATAATTTCAACTATATTTTATAAACTTGACTCAAGACAGTTCTTCATAAGTCATTGTACCATTTCCTAACTTTTATAATGTCACTCTAAAACTAAGCTGTATAAAGAAAACCTGGGGCTGTGGAGATAGCCCAGTGTACAGACATGGCACTTGTACATACTTACCTGAGATCAGATACAAGCACCAGCTAAACATAGGAGGGCAGGCTAGTACATGTAAGGCCACCACTGAGTGATGTGGCAGTACTTGGACCACCAGCACTAGCTATGCCTAGCTCTAAGTTCAGAGAAAGTCAGGACACAAGGTAGTAAGGTGAGAGTGAGATAGGAAGGCACATTCATCTTCCTCTGGCCCCAGAACCTAGGCACAAATGTGCACATAAGCACACACATTTTCTCTTACACACATATGACACACTAAACAAAAGAAAAGGATTCTTGAAGGTATGTGTGTTTTGATGTTCTTTGCAATCTCAACAGACCTCTTACTTATGTTTTAGCAGCAACATAGGGTTATAATGAAAGTGTTTCTATCCTAAGGACTCCAAGCAGTACAGCGCTTGAGCTAGAGTATTAGCCAATGCTGCTGGAATTGCAGTCAGATTTGTTGTAATCTTTACAGCATGGATACATCAGGGTTCAGAAAGGTTAATGAACCACTTGTGGTAGACCTTTCCTTCACATTTTAACTCTGTTTTATTCCTGATAGAACCATTAACTCCTACAGTAACCTTTCTACTCGTTACTATTACCCACATTCTCCCCACTAAAGCTTTCTATTGATTTTTGCCAGCAAGGTTTTATAAAATGTAGCTTTAAATGCAAGGTTTCTGCAACTGTGTTAGTATCGGGTATTGAGTGTGAAGACAAAGATTAATTCTCAGGCTTTAATTATTTGTTATATTGGCCTCTAAGTACTTGTTTTGTAAAGAATCTTCTCCAAAGCTCTCATGGTTATACTATTAAAATGTATGGTATGACTATATAAATTTTTCATACTTTTAAATAATGTCTAACCTATAAATGCTACAATATATAATTTCATTTTATTATGTTCCAAATGTTTCCTAACATTTTCATTGATTATACCTTCATTGGTTATATTTTTCTGCTAACATATATGTGTGCTGTAATGCCAGTAAAAACTAGGATTAAAAATAATCAATAAAATGGTGATATCAATAATTACTTCTTAATATGAATTCTCAGAATCCTGTGCAATTTGTTCAAATATCAGGACAGCCTGATATCCTTTTTCTTATTAGATATTTTTTTATTTACATTTTAAATGCTATTTCGAAAGCATATATAGGTATATAGGGATATACCCTCCCCCTGCCCTGCTCCTCTGCCCATCCACTCCCACTTCTTGGCCCTGGCGTTCCCCTGTACTGGGGCATATAAAGTTTGTAAGACCAAGGGGCCTCTCTTGCCAATGATGACCGACTAGGCCATCTTCTGCTACATATGCAGCTAGATACATGAGCTCTGGGGGTACTGGTTAGTTGATATTGTTGTTCCACCTAAAGGGTTGTAGACCCCTTCAGCTCCTTGGGTAATTTCTCTAGCTCCTCCATTGGGGGCCCTGCGTTCCATCCTATAGATGACTATGACCATCCCCTTCTGTATTTGCCAGGCACTGGCATAGCCTCACTCGAGATAGCTATATCAGGGTACTTTCAGCAAAATCTTCCTGGCATATGCAAAGTTGTTTGGGTTTGGTCAGCCTGATATTCTTAAATACTAATTGTTGATGCTACATTTGGCTCTATGAGAATCATGTCAAAAAGAAACACAGCAAGTTTATTGGGTCTCTACTGAAAAAAAGAATTTTCTATAGGAGAGTTGGTTCTACCATTTTACTCTGACGTTCTTGTTATGAATAGAGAGTTCTTACTGATGCTGTGAAGTCATAAGAGTCATGTTTAGAAGCTAAGGCAAATTAAGAAAATACTGGAGTGTTTATGTTAACATTAGGAGGAGGTAGTCAGTTTGTAATGATATGCTTTCTTATAGATTGTTTATTTTGGCACTTTTTTCTTGAAAAACAACTTTCAATACCCATCATAATCCTTTTTAACTCTAAAATCAAATTTACAATCTAATCTGATTGGCCTACTCATTCGGCAATGATAAAATAGGATAAAGTGTCCCAAACTCATACTCTGTAGCTGAGTTCAGTTCTACAAGTTTCCTTAAGGTTGGGTATTTGGAGATGAATTGAACACAAGATAGCATATATGTTCTAATTCCTGAGCACATTAGCACAACTAGTTGCCATTTATCTTTCTCTTAATCTTAGATTTAGTATTAGAATGTGTTGTATTGAACATATATGTGCATATACATAAATATGCCCATTGTAAATTTGCAAAAACAGATACAAAAGCAGACAGGATACAGGGAAAGCACAGAACACACCCCCTAGTGGCAGCAGGCAGCTCATCACAGTCTTTACATTCATACTTCTCATATGATTCATCATTTGTCATTTAATTATTTATCAACTTGTTACAAGTCAGAATATTCTTAAGTTGGATGAACACCTCCATCATTGGCTTGGGCGTAAGCACATGGGTAATTTTCTTTATGGCTGATAAATATGGAAAGGTCCGGCTGACCTGCTATGGCCTGGTGGTTTTGTGCCGTATAAGAAAGTGGATTGAGCAGGCCACTGAGAGCAAGTCAGGAAACAGCATGGCTCAATGGCCTATGAACAAGTCCTTACCTCTAAGTTCCCGACCTGAGTTCTTGTCTGGTCTTCAGTCAGTGGTAGATTGTAGATGTAAATAAAATAACCCCTTTCTTCCCTGGACTATTGGTTACAGTCTTTATCACAGTAATAGAAAACAAACTCAGATAGTCTTCAATCCCTTTTCATATCATGCGCATATTACAGAGCCCTCAAGCACAGAGTGGCCTGAAGAGAAGATGCCAGTATTTGGTGTTTTCCATGTCTATTTCAGTTATCATTTATCATCAGTTTCCAGACTTGAAATTGTAGCATGTTTTAACTGTCAAGATGCTGTGATTTCTATTCTTCTGAGTTTCTTCCTCCGTCTTATCATCCTGTATTCAATGTTCACTTTTTATATAATATCTTGTGAGAGTGGGATGTATGATTACGTGCATGTGTGCATGTGTGCACATTCATGTATATGTGATGGTAGGTATACAGGTACCACAGTACACATGCAGAGGTCAAAGGACAGCTGTGGAAATCAACACTAATCTTCCACATTATTTGAGGCAGAGTTTCATGTTTGACTTTGTGTATACCAGGCTGGGAGGCACCTGAATTTGCAGGGATTTTCTTTTTCTCTACCTCTCATCTTAATGGATTGACATCTAATCTCCATTGGATATTTAAGAGTGTAGAAAATTATCCTCTGAAGTTTAGAGGTGGGGCCTTGAGAAAATGATTTATATTAGACAGAAATGATTAAATCAGAGGACTCTGTCACCCAAGACTGATTTAGGAGATTTATAAGAGGGAAAAAGTAGGTCAGCCAGATACAAATGTGCTTTCTTCCTCTTGCCCTTAGAGGCCATGTCACAACTCAGGACTTTACCCACAAAGAGACCATCACCACAAATAATACATGCTCCATTTACATTATAGAGCACTATTCATCAGTAAGTAAGAAGGAAACCCTGCCATTTGTAATGAAATGTGTTTATATGTTGATTTTAAAGTGTGGATTCTATGGCATTGTTTTTAAAAGCACAGATTACACAAGATGGTGGTGACAAGTTTGGAAGAATCACAAAAGAGAAATGGGGACAAAGATGAAGCTCACATGGGTGGGGAAACGTAGAGATTCTTCCTAAAACCAGTGGCTACTCTCCTCATCGTATCTCAGATTGATGGCAGGTCCAACATCTCACAATTTCTGATTTCGGATGTATTATCAGAGACCTGATTTGATTGTAATCACAGGTGGTTTTATATCCCAAGTCATCTTCCAAGTAATGTGGACACAAGCTCCTTCCTTCTAAGGATCCATTCTCACACTGCACCACATGTTAGCTAGTGCATCTTTAAATACAGCCTCTGTAGATCATAGGGCTTCCACATGTTGCTCCCTCAATCTCACAATAAAGTAGGCATGCCAACTAATTCATACCATCTTACAAAATTTAACCTGTTATTAATAGGAAAATGTATTTCTTTCTTTAGAAGCAAAAAAAAGTGTTTATGTACTCACAATCTTTTTATTCAAGTTCTGTTCGAAGCACTTGATTAAGAATAAAAAAGGCAGTACAAAAATGAGTGTGCTCTTTGAAAGGACAATAATTTTTCTGTCACGTTGAAGGGACAGAACTTTTACATGTTTCAAATTATGTGCTCGTCGTTCATGTTCAGCATGAAGGTAGACTGTGGATGATAGGTAATTTCTCTAGCCACAGAAGATTTGTTACAGAATTAGATTCTTATGGTTTGGGTCTTAACTGTCTCTGACAGGCCCATGTGGACACAGCTCTATTTAACAGTCTTTGATAATATTAGGAGCGGTGGTTCTTTTAGGAGTATAGGACTAAAAAAAGAAATGTCTTTGAAGCAGATACTTACACTGTGGTCTCCTCCTCCTCCCCTTCCTCCTTCCCTTCCTCCCCCTCCTCCTCCTCTTTCTCCTCCTCTTGCATCTAGGACACAGGTCTTTTCTCACTATGTGCTTATCTGGCCACAAACATAGTGAAATTTCACCATAAAGACACCAGGCCAATTGACCATGAACTTAAATGTTAGAACATGAGCAAAATCAATGGTGTTACTCACCTTTAGATTTCGTTACAACATAACTGTGACTAGCAACTTTGGTGTCAAGGTTGTGGTCTGTGGTCATTGGCTCTACTGCCTCTGGAAGCAATGCAAGACAAAGCATCATGGGGAAGCTGTAGTAGAGCCAAGCAGATACTCAGGACAGTTGGGAAACAGAAGAGGAGGCCAAGGACTGGGGCAATAAGCATCCTTCAAAAGGAAGTTTCCAGTGGCCTAATTTCTCCAGCTAGACCACAAGTCTTATTTATAGTTATACCTCAAAGACTCCATGTAGGTATCACATCATCCACATATGGACCAAGTGGTGAGTGTTAGCATCCACACGACCCAAGGACCTTCTGAATCCCCTACCTCTGAACATCAGTTCAACGAAGACCAAGCCTGCAGCAGCGTCTTCATGGGACATTTCAGATCCAAACTATAGTGTAACTCTCTCCTCCTTTAACTTACAGGCCTCAGGTATTTTTCACAGTGAATGAAAGCTTACTCACAAATTTATTGATTCTGAATCATAAAATGTTAGCAGATATGTCTGTTTAAACAGTAAAATCCCTAAAATATTGAGAATACTGTCAATTCTGTCCACATTTTACACTCGAGGTGACAGAATGTCTGGCCTGCAAAACTCAGGTAGCCAGGATTTACAGTGAAAACTGAGCCTTTGCTGCTTTTACATCTATTCTTTTGTTTAGTTCAACTATTGATAATTCTTTCTGTAAATCCCCCATGGAATGATGGAAAAGAAAGCATAGTATGTGATATGCTAAAATAGATACACACAAACTGCTATTGTCTACACTTGCTGGCACAACACCCTCAGAGGAAGGAAGACACCCTTCCCACTACAGCCATAGGAGAAAACAACTACTTAATAATGAGAATACGTTCCAGATGGTTTCTGTGACTGTTGGCTACAGGGACTACTTCAAGGAAGAATATGCTAAAGTATTCTTGAGCAGGAATGCACAAGCCAGGCATGGTGGCGCACGCCTTTAATCCCAGCACTCGGGAGGCAGAGGCAGAGGCAGAGGCAGGCAGATTTCTGAGTTCGAGGCCAGCCTGGTCTACAAAGTGAGTTCCAGGACAGCCAGTGCTACACAGAGAAACCCTGTCTCCAAAAACCAAAAACCAAAAAAAAAAAAAAAAAGGAATGCATGAGATCAGCTAAGAAACTTTCCAATCCTGTTCTCAGCAGTATTCTATAGGTAGATCATTTCAGAACATGGGAGAAAACATGGAAAACAGTAAGATGTTTACATCTATCTGAGATAATTTCTGCATTCTTGGAAAGTAACACCACATACACAGAAGTTAATGTTTCGGCTGAGTGAAATTATACTTCCTACAGCTGCTGTGGTTCCCATTTACATACAAATACTGTGCATGTATTTAATAAAATGATAGATTTATACTTTTTTCCTTTTATCCTTTTTTCCTTTTATGCCATTTGTGTTTTCCTGGTGGTATCTGTGTTCTTTAAAATCAGTGTAAAATATTTCTTTACATTTCTCTCAGTATACATACAATGCTATATATATGGAACTTCTCAATAAAGGTTGTACAATTAAGTGTTTTTACATTGAGTCAATCTCTAAGCACCAAAGAATGTGTATGAACAGTAGCAGATTACTTTGGGTCCACTTTATTGCAAAAATAAAGTTATAGGTTTGCTTTTGTGTAGTAGAAACATTACCTTTCAAAAGAGACCATGTGTGTAAGGGAATCTCTAATTAGAAGTTTGCTAGGACTCTATCATTCTGACAAGAATGCAGGGGCAAAGCAGTACCTTTACCAGGCATGATACTATTATAACAGCATGTAAGCTATCTTCTGTCTGTTTGTATTTGAACTCTGTGAAGCCAGGAAAACAACTTTGCTCCTTTTTGTTTTGTTTTGGAAAAATGAAACAGTTTGTTTAATTTATACTTCCAAGTCACACAGTCCATCACTGAGGAAAGTCAGGGCATGAAACTAAGGGGGGGACCTTAAGACAGGATGGCTTGCTATTCTGTGGCCTGACTCCATCCTGGGAAGTGACTCTCAGCTGTGGAAAGCAGCCTAGGAAGCCTGGAGGATGCAGCTTGTCACTTGGCTTACTCCCTGGCTGGCAGAAAGGGTCACCTTGTACACGTCTTAAGTTCAAATCTTCTTCTGAACATGGTTTGTCAGATCATTTCCTGCAGTTCGGGCAATTAGTGAATACCTGAAAGTGGAGCTGACTCATACACCAAAAGCTTAAAAGAAATCACATACAGGCCCAACAGAAACCAGGAAGCATGGAAGGCAGCAACGTGGCTTTCCTGCTTCTCATGACAACCAAATTATGACCCAAATCTGAGAACACTGGTTAAACACTTCTGTTCACCTCTGTTTTTAGTAACATGGAAGATAACAAAGATTGCAGAAATGGATGAGACAGCTACATTGACTCTATTACTTGAAAATAGACAAATATTTACCAAAGTGTCTTGAAAATTACACAAGACATGTATTCCAATGTCCTCAATGAACAATATGGCTCTCTGTCAAAACATGAATACTATCTAAGTTCTTATACATTAACCAAGGAAATAATAACCCACAACAGTAATCTAAAAGTGGTCCCTAGACACTCCATTTTACTTAAACAGAATTTGAAGTGAGGAACAAAATATGGATCAATAAATATCAAATTATGAGCTCTTAGATAAAGGAAATCTGCAGTATTTTAAGACAGTGACACCTCACAGTGCATGAGGCACATGCTGTGCTCAGGGATTGTCAAGCTATTGGTAATATACACTACTGTTTGTCCTAAAGTCATTCAGACCTCAAAAAATGCTTTCTGAATAGTTAAAAGGAAAAAAGAACTCTCATGACTGAATTTATCAGTACTATAATACAAAATGTCATTGAATCACCATTTTATTGCAAGCCAATTTCAGGGAAAGCAAAAATTTTAACTTGTGATGTTAACAGAGTTGAATAAATGTGATGTTTCATGAACAAAAAAAGACCTGCACAATAAAATAGACAGGAGACATTTTAGAATCTTCTAATAATTACACCATTATCTATTTCAATCGAAAGGAGAGGAAAGCAGCAGAGTGTATGCTGAATAGACCTGTCCGGACCGCTCTTCAAAGATTTCCCCTGCCTCTGACTGTGCCAGCCATTTCTAGTATTTTCTGTACTGTAAACACATTATCTGTTCATCAAGAGGCCCAGAGATGCTCCTGGTTCTCAGTGAGGTCCCTACTACACAGCCTTTGTCAAGGAACACACATTTCAAGTGAGATTTCTTGGAGAAAGAATTTATTGTCATTTGTTGAAATTAATCTGCCTACAACCCTGTGGGAAAATGATCAAACCAGATGAGTTTAGATGAGCTCTGACCCACGTCTTGTAACATAGACCTCTGTCGCTCTGTCCTTTCTAAGTGGAACAGTGCTGGTTGGTTGACTCTTCTTTCTATAAGTGTTCAGTTTTTTGTTTTTTTTTTTTTTTCCTGCTAACTCACTCAGAAAGGAGTGAGTACAAATACTTGAGTCTTATACCCATTAATAAGAGTATCTTCCTGTACATTATCACAATGAAGTACAGGTAATTTTGTTTGTAATACTTGGTTTAGGTGAATAAGTATTAGAGCATGAGGATGGTAATCCACTTAGACCACATCATTTTCGCCAGTCTTTGAGGTTTAGAAGCAGAGATGTGCAGAATCAAATCAAACTCCACTTTAGTAAGAATAGAGGGAATCATATCACAAAGGCCTCATGTCTAGCCTACCAATGATTTTTTTTAAAATGATCAGATGTATTACATATGTTTTGTTTAATCAATCTCAATTGCTAAGCAAAATATTCTCTATACATTGAAAACACAGACAAAAGAGATCTTCACTGGCAAAAGAATACATTAAGTAAAAATCAAAATGACCATATGAAGAAGAATGCCAGCAATAGCAAATTGAGAGCAGATAGCTTGGTGGTGAGATTCTAATCTCAGCAGAGAGTCCTGGATGTGTAGAATTCACTTGTATAGATACCACATACACAGGAATAAAAATAATATTAATCTTAAAAACAAATAGAGAAAATAAACATTGAGCCATTAGCTAGGAGACCAAACTCTTCCTGCCAGAGTGCCTACACCAATAAGGCAGTTAAACTTGTTATAAATTTACAGTCTCTGTACCGCTCAAACAGAGACAGGAAGGATACCTCTCTATGACTGTTTTCTTCTTAAACCACAAGCTCTGTCTGCTGATGAGCTCCAAAGAAAGAAAACTAGGACTACTAAAACTATCAAACATATTTAACAATCCACACTGCTCACAGATATGACAACACAAATCATCCATGATCCAAAAGAGAAATAGGAGTTGCCCATCGTAGAGGACCTCCCAGTGAGGGGATGAAGCATACAAAGAATGAAAGAAAGGCTTGAGAAGAACAATTGGGCCAGTCACTTTCCATCTTTCTATATCTGTCCAGTTTGTATTGAATACCCAAAGTCACTGTGGCTGACTATCTCAGCCCCACTCTGTTCTTGCCCTATAACTTCTCAGCTCTGCACTGTTTTTGTTTTATAATCTCTCTCTCTCTCTCTCTCTCTCTCTCTCTCTCTCTCTCTCTCTCTCTCTCTCTTTCTCTCTCTCCATTTTTATCTTTTATCGCTTTCCTCTTTCTGCCTATTCTTCCCTTTTGATTTCACTGGTCCCTCCCTCTTCTGTCTACCTATAACAAGTTTCCATCATGCTCCTAATATTTTCGCCTTTACAGCTATTTTATTCCCTGTTTTTAGTTTCTGTCATCCCAATAATATACACTAGTCTTATTGTGGTTTCTCTTCTTCTTCTCCTCCCACAACTCAAACATACTAAGCCTGTATTCCCTGTATTAATTTCATCTATCAACATTATCAATTCCCTTTATTTCCTAAGATGCTTAGTGGGTAAAAGGTGATAATAGTTATTTTCATATGTCTATGTCTGATTAGCAACTCTTCTTAAAGAAGTTGGCAGGGGTTAGAGGCTGGTGTGCTGAACCTCAGTCATACAGAGCTAAACATTCCAAACTTGCCATGTCATACCTTTAATCATCATTGTAGAGTTTCCTAGAACTCTGAAATGTTTGCTTTTGCGTGGGGGGAAGTTTGCATATTCCTGTATGCATGTGTACATATGTATTCATGTATGCAAATGTGGGGGGGGGGCATAGGTCAAATCACATGACTTCCATCACTTCTGTTTTGGAGACAAAGTTCACTGGATTAGAACTCACTGATTTGGCTAGGGGTGCTGGGCCCAAGAACCCCTTCCCCTTGCCTGAGCATATGCAGTGGTCTTACATGGGTTCCAGTGGTTGAAACTCAGTCCATCCTGTTTATGCTGCAAAAACTGTACAAACTGAGCCATCTCTCTAGCCCAAGTACTTGAGTTTTTAGACTCTTTAGTAAAGGGCCAAGCCTCATGTAACTATTCCATAATTATTGTTCTAATAAATGTCACTGTTGGAATGTTCTTTCTTTAATGCTAAGCTTTATTCATTAATCTACATGGCAAATATGAAATCACAAAATATAATGAATTTAAGTTCTGGACTCATAAAAATGTTCATTCTATGTACAGAAATCCCAGTATAAAACACAGTGGGTAGGATGTGCTCATTTTAAAGAGGTCACCTCTAGTGCAAAGAATATGCTCCATCAATTGCATATTTTCAAAATTCTATAATCTGAGGAGATTAAAAGTTTCTAAGAATAAAGTGGGTCTGTATATACAGCCTACTCTTATTAGCATACTTTTGTTGTGGTGGAAAAAGAAAATAGTGTTCGATGGTTTCAATGGAGATACCTTTTAAATTTGTGACTAGATTAGCAAGTCAAGCTGTATTTAAACATTTACATTAACAGGCATGGAAAGCTTTCCATCCTCAAATTCCATAATTATTGTGTCAGAACTATGTAATATCAGCAATCTCTAGGTGTTTAACCCCAAACTCCAATTGTTTGTTTTAACATTATCCAGAAATTTTCAGTTTTTCTTGTACTTTTTTATCACTATACATCAGAATAAACCAGAACTTTGTAATATTAGTTTCCTATAAATAAATGCTGCTGTATATTGAGTAAAGAAAAGAGTTGTTACCTATACTTTTTAAAGTATTATGTGAAACTTGTTACTTTGAAACAGCATAAGCAGTGTGCATGAACATACTCTCATCTATTTATCTATATCAACTATCTATCTATCTATCTATCTATCTATCTATCTATCTATTATCTATCTATCTATCTATCTATCTATCTATTATCTATCTATCTATCTATCTATCTATCTATCTACCCATCATATATCTATCATCCATTTATGTAGCATCATTTATCTATTATCATTCTTATCTATCATCTTATACCTAACATCTGTATGTATGTATGTATGTGTGTATGTATGTTTACCATCTATGTATATTATCTATCATATATATATATCATATTATCTATCATACACACACGCACAAGCACATGCACACACACACACACACACACACACACACACACACACAGTTGCAAATACCCTTTAACTGGCAAGTGAGCCAAGAGTCTTATGTTATTTGCTAGTGTACAAATTGCAAAGCTTTGGATTTTCACAACTGTACTTTAAGACTGCTTAAAGGAATTGTTTAATTTTCCCTCTGATTTGTAAACTCACCATCTCCATGAAAATTTAAACTCAGCTTTTGATATATTTCAGATTCTTCTTATCTCATTTCCTTTAAAGACAGTTCTGATTTTGGTAATATTAAGAATTTCAGAGAATTAAATTCCAGGGAGAAACTCCAGCCAGTATAAAACCTGTCTACCCAGGAATGCACAGGAAAGCTTTTTCTCGCCTTGCTAATGGAGAGCTAGACTAATGTCCTCTCTTGGGGTTTACAACAATACTCTTAAGATATATTCATTTGCCAAAATTGCTGATCTAACTCTCAAGTCCCCCTTTCCCATATCAACTTGTCTACAAGGACAATAAATTTAAGGGGCCACGATAATGGAGTATCCCAAGACACTGAGTAAAATGTCACTAGCTCTCAAGCCCCATTTTAAAGCCTCCCATGGATTGTTGATGGAGACATGCACGTATCTATGTGGAAGAGGTTACCTCTATAAAGTTCTTACTGCACAGTGAATTAAGGAATGAAGTGGCAGGGAAAGACAGACTCTTTTCTGAGACCATCCCGCTGATAGAATTGTAGTAGACAACGTTACTTTGGATCTGCTAAAACCATGAATATAAGGCCACACTTTACAAGTAAAGGCCCCAAAAGATCTTACAATAAGGACCTCATTTTTAAAAAAAATTCTCCAGCATGTTACTCTGGTTGAAATGAAACTTTCCACAGGTGGGAGGGGTGGGGGGGGAGGATAGAAGGAGTCAGGGAGAAAGAATGGCATTGGGGAGTTTTTATATTACAATTAACAGAGCAAAAAAGAAATATAAATAGAATATTTTAACCCATATATATTAGGTCTTATTTTCTGTTATTAGCTAAACTTTCAAATTTTTCTCTTAATAAATATTTTATGTAGCTAAAATATAAGGTTGGCTCCTGCTCTTGCAGATGATTGGAAAGTTGACAGAAGCATTCTTTATTGTTGCTTGGGAAGTTTCTTTTTTCTTTTTCACCTTTCTTTCTTCAATTAAGAATTGTGTTGGGCTGGAGAGATGGCTCAGTGGTTAAGAGCACTGATTGTTCATCCAAATCCCAGCAACTACATGGTGGCTCACAACCATCCTTAAAGAGATATGATGCCCTCTTCTGGTGTGTCTGAAGACAGCTACAGTGTACTTACATGTAAGAGAGAAAGAAAGAAAGAAAGAAAGAAAGAAAGAAAGAAAGAAAGAAAGAAAGAAAGAAAGAAAGAAAGAAAGAATTGTGTCATCCACAGGAGATAACTATAGTCTCTCTTAAATGGATAATTCCAACAGTTTTTCTTTCTTTCTGTGATTATTTTTTAAACCTGACAGAGACTAGTGAGCACAAATTTCATATATGGACTTCAAGAATGATTTTCTCTAAAAGTGAAGCTTTATGCCCAGAAGTGGATCTTGCACTAGTACTCATTATCTGGGGACTGGTTTGTGACTCCATGTTACAGGAACTCTTTTAATAACCACAGGAAGAATTAGCTGAAAATTGACTTTGAATGTAATTCATTTGCGACAAAGGGCTCTTCCAACCTGGCTCTTTCCCTCTACTCAGATCTGTACTTTCCTTTGGAGCCCTTTGTTATCAAATGAGCTGCACAGCAAAGGCATGTGAGGGTAACAATTTCTAAATACCATCACACACCATGGTGTTCCCAGCTTCCACCCATTAAAGCTGGGCTGCTGTCCTGTGAAGCAGAAAGATGGGAACAGTGCAGAGGAGCGAGTGCTTAGGGAGCTGTAGGATAAGACTCACAAGCCACACAGCAGGAAAAATAAAGTGGTCAACATCCTACTGCCCCACCCACCAGCTCCTCCCCTCAGCTCCTAGGAGCAGGGCTGAGTGCAGCCTATAACAGTGATTCTAATGTCTTTCACCAACACAGCAAACTGAGGGAAAGATTATTTCCTTACCGATGTACTCAAACTCAAATTAATAATAGTTTCAGACAACTGCAGAATTAAATTAACTGTTATTTAATTTTGGCTGCATCCATTTTTGAAAAATAAAAGGAGGCAAAAGATAGACCTAGAGGGGAGGGAAGGGAAGNAGAGGAGAGGAGAGGAGAGGAGAGGAGAGGAGAGGAGAGGAGAGGAGAGGGAGGTGTTTGTGCAGGGGGGTTCTAGTCACTGTGCATAGGTGACACTAGACTTGAACTCTCTCTGATCCGGAAACTAGCTTTGATCTAGCAATCATCCTGCCTCAGCTGATGAAGCTGGAGGTGAACCTTTTAATTAGCCCAAGTTTCCTCAGGCTGGATTGCTGTTTCTCAGTCTCTGGAATTTTTCAATTCAGTCTCTTTCTTCTTTCCAAAACACTGTCATGTTACTTATGGTCCTGTGGTATGATCTATTATATTTAAATTAGTGTGAAGACACTTTCAACCTATACTCAAGTCAAAATTTGAAACTTTCTCCTACCTGGTAAAAGGATTACAATATTGAAGAACAGTAGAGAATTCATTTGGATCAATATAAAGAGTTTACTCACAAGTAAGCAGAGAAGGTTTTCCTTCTACATCGACAAGAAGCAAGGTATTAGAATACAGAACAAATTTACATTGGGAAAATAAATAGGTTTTAAATTTATAGCATAAGAAACTTCTCAGTAACAAATTAATTAATTAACAAATTAATTAATCAATCAATTAATTAATTAATTAAAAACCCACTCATATTGGCCTCCTCATTTAGGTGACCCATGAGACCAACAGATAAAGCAGTCTTTTCACAACCGTTAAGCATGGTATCATTACTGCTGATTGTATTTTTACTGTAGGATATTTTTAGTGTGTATAATCTTTAATATGTAATCAAAACAATCTATGATATGTCCATAAAAAACAATAGGTCAATTGAAAATCAGCAGCCACATAAGTGCCACATGAACATTGATCTGCGGTTACCTCTTGGTTTTATTCACAGAGTAGTTGAAAATTAAATTCTACAACACTAACTAACTAAAAAAAAAAGACTCCTGTTTTTAATTCTTTACTCGAAAGCATCTTTTCTTCCAAGAAAATTGTTTAAGTTCCCATTACTTCAGCTAGGCTCAACCTCTAACTTTTACATGAAACGTTAGAAAGACAGACAGTTTCTTGTTTTACTATGAGTAATATTTATCCTTTCTCATTGTACTGTCCAGTCTTCCCTCAAATGCCTGATCCCCCTGCCTGGAAATCTGCAAGATGGAACTGGATACATTCTCTCCATGTATAATGGACATAGATTTAATCAAACCTCAGAGAGCATGACAAGACAAACTCATCGCCACAAGAACAGAGACTATGTTGATATAAGTAAACACATGTAAGAGCCTTAAGAGTCATCTCCAGGAACAAAAGAAGAATATTGGATTTAATGGTTGAACATTATGATAAAACTTGCACATATTAGATTTTTGTGCTGCTATACCACAACGCCACAGGTTGGACAATTATAAAGAGCATAAGGTCATTTCCCACAGTTTTAGATGCTGAGAAATTTAGTGACGGACCAGCAAGAAATTTGCCTGTAGATTTACCTGTAGATTTGTCTGTTGATTTTTGTCTGTAGAGGATCTCCATTTTCTTCTGACCTGATTCTTCACTACTGCATTATCCTGAGGAAAGAAAGGGTAATTCTTACATGGTGGAAGGCAGAAGCACAAACCAACACAAACTGGGTTAATCTTATTTCTCAGGGCTACATTCATGCTCAGCTCATGGTTTACTCACAGGTTATAGGTTCCACTTCTGTGTGTGTGTGTGTGTGTGTGTGTGTGTGTGTGTGTGTGTGTGTGTGTGTGTGTTCCAGTGTATGTGTTGTGTTTGAGTGTGTGCATGTGTGTGTAGGTTCCTATGTGTGAGTAGGAGTGTGTGTGTCTGTGTGTCTGTGTGTCTGTGTCTGTGTGTGTCTGTGTGTGTGTCTGTGTGTGTGTTTCAGTGTATGAGTTGCCTGTAAGGGTGTGCATGTGTGTGCAGGTTCCTATGTGTGAGTAGGAGTGTGTGTGAGAGACTTGACTAGCCAACAAGATTGAGCTTCAGTGGATCCTTGTGACTCTTCCTTATCATGCATTCCTATGGTCTGGAACTAAAGGTGTTAGCTAATCCACTCAATATTGCATGGCTTTAACCTTAGTCACCATGCAGCACAGTAGGTGCTTTATCTGCTGAGCCATCCCTTGGATCACATTTATCCTTAATATCATNGAGAGACTTGACTAGCCAACAAGATTGAGCTTCAGTGGATCCTTGTGACTCTTCCTTATCATGCATTCCTATGGTCTGGAACTAAAGGTGTTAGCTAATCCACTCAATATTGCATGGCTTTAACCTTAGTCACCATGCAGCACAGTAGGTGCTTTATCTGCTGAGCCATCCCTTGGATCACATTTATCCTTAATATCATTACTTTCTCATTACTTGACTTTTGATTAGAACAAATGCAACCAGTACCATTTTATCCCTGGCCTCAAAATTTCACATCTACCTTACAAGCAAAATAGCCACCTTCCTTCCAAAATGGTAGTTTCCTCCTAAATCAAATCACTTCAGCATCAACTTTAAAAATGAAGAACAAAATTGCATGTAGGCGTCTTCCTAATAACCCTCACCATACAGTTCATCCTGGGGAAAATCCTCCTCTGACTCAGAACTCAGGAAGCACAGCATGTCATGTATGTGCCCTCCCCTCGTGCAGTGGTGGAAGAGACACACACAGGTCTCTTACCTCAAAAGGAGACGTAGGAACAGATCGCTTTCCTATTAGCCCATGGAAAAATTTCCAATGAGGTTCTGAAAAAGGATTTTTCTGAACAACCCTGACTTTCCCGGTATTTAGACTATAGCCAAGGCTGACTCTTAACTCAAACTCAACCTCTAACTTGAACAGGCTTCTTATTAAGTGTTGGGATCACATGTGTGAGTCATCAGAGGAGGGATTTAGAATCTGCTTCCCAGTGAATTATAAACTCCATCTTTAAGGTATATCTTTGCTCTCTGCTTTAATCACAAGCAGGTAATATAAGTCATGAAAGACATGAGTCCTTCTACCCCTAAACATTCTCATTAAGTTTATGACTCAAGATCTAAATTAACATTTTAAGACTGGGGCACAGCTAAGTCAATTTTTTTTTTTTTTTTTTTTTTTTTTTTTTTTTTTTTGCTAGCTTTCATCCTGAACTGCCTTTTCCTGGCTTCCAACGATTTGACAAGCATTACCTTCCAAACCTTGGCAGAATGGTGATTCTTCTCTTTGATTCTACTGATACTTGGCTCATAGTGCCTAGGTCGTGAGTAAAAAGAATGAGAAGTTCTCTTAACTGTCATCCCTACCTCAAATTCCCAGCATGGTAACTGAAAACCTGCCTACCTATATTCTCCCCAGTAATTGGCTATAATCTCTTTTATGTAACCACTAGCTTTAAATTTTGGACCAAGGTTTACACAGCGTCACTTGGTGTATGTAAGGATCTGCTCATGGTTGGCAAAGTAAGATCTTAGGTGCCAGTATTTAGCATTTTAATACATGGCACCACTAGACAAACCCCCAACATTTTTCCTGCCTTTGTCGAAGTAAAGTGGATCTTTATCTCACAATAATAAACAACACAGTAAGAACAAGTATGAAATAATTATGTAAACTATTAAGATTTACTTTGACAAGTCCAGTTCATCTATATTTGCTGACTTTGGATAAAGTGTTTTATTTTTTTCTCCTGTATTGTTGAGCTCAAAATTCTGTATCTAAATCATTTTTTATCATAACTTGTAATCCTGGCCTAAAAGCATTTTCTTCAACCTAAAAAAAAAAAAAAAAAAAAAAGAAAAGAAAAGAAAGAAAGAAAATCTTACATCGTAATGAACTTAAGCTTAAATGTGAGACTATATCTAGTCTTTAACCCCATTAGAGACTTGAGAAGAACAAAACATTACCCTAATAAGCAGGCAAGCAGCTTCCAAAACTACAAAGATTACTAAGCTGACTGCCTGAAGGGTCCTCCAGAATTTCTTTTAAACTTTGGAGGATCTATCTTCAGCCTTCTGGCCCAGACCTTTTATGAAGCAGGAATTGTGAAGGTCTTGCCTTTCTTTGACCTTGCAAATCTTGGCATCAAAATTCTCTGTGACCAGGTTTGTCCATTTTGGACAGCGTTCTGTCTGCAGTTGAAGCAAGGTTAGTGGTAGCTTTCCACATTTAAAGCAAACTACACAAGAAGGGCTTGTGTTGCAACCAGATTTGGGGGGACAGTATTATGTATTTGAATACACAGCAGCACCAGACCAACCCCCAACACCACCAGTCTTTACATATGTTGCATATTAGCCATCTATTAGATGTGTAGTTGGTAAAAATCATTTCTTATTCAGTAATCTGCCAATTTGCTGAATGAAGATGTCCTTTGCCATGCCGAAGCGTCTCAGTTTCATGAGGTACCATTCATTAATATTAGAACTTAGTGTCTACGCTAATGATAATCTTTCACAAAGATGTTTCCTGTGCCTAGGAATTCAAAGCTATTCCCAACTTTGTCTTCAATCAGGTCCAGAATACCTGGTTTTAGGCTATTTGGAGCTGAGTTTTTGCAGTGTGATAAATACGGATCTATTTGTGTACATCTACGTCCAGCTATCCAGTTTAACCAACATCATTTGTTGAAGACAAGGTCTATTTTTCCTCTGTGTATTTCTGGCTTCTTTTTCAAAATTGAAGTGTCCATAGATGTGTGGATTTATCTCTGGTCTTCAATCTGATACTATTGATCAACATGTTGTATCTGATTCTGTGTAAATCCCACATTGTTTTCATTACTATAGCTGTGCATCACAGCTTGAAATTGGGAAGAGTGATAATTCCCTTAGTTCTTTTATTATTAAGAACTGCTTTAGGTATCCTGTTTTGTTGTTGTTGTTGTTACCATTTGTGCATGTGTTGTCTGTGTTTGCATATGAAATTAAAATGATCCTCTCCAAATCTGTGAAAAATTGTAATGAAAGTTTTATGTGGATTACATTGCATCTGTAGCTTACTTTTGGTTGGATGGACATTTTTACTATATTAATACTATCTATTCACAAACATGGGAGATCATGTCATCTTCTCATATCTTCTTCAATTTCTTTCTTCGGTGTCTTAAAATTTATATTTACCAGTATTTCATTTGCTTGGTTAGCGTCACCGTAAAATATTTCATATTATGTAAGGCTATTGTGAAAGTTGTTATTTCTCTGATTGTCTTCTCAGTTTGTCGTTTGTATTTAGGAAGCTGACTGATTCAGTTATGTAACCAAGGTAACGTATATGGTCAGCACTCTGCTTTGTACAAAATGATCTCAACCAAGGCCATTTTTCAAATGCTGTGTGTTGTTTCTTAACTTTTGTTAAAAGAACACTAAACGTGTCACTAAAGAAAATGCATTTTTGAAAAAAGTAAGCTTTCATCTGATATGTTAAAAATTCACCTGCACTATATATAGAGACGTAATTGTATCTTTAAGTTTTCTGGAGTGTTGCAGACCTATGCTTATAATACTTTTCTGGACTTGCATTTTTAATGATCCTTTTATTCATGGTTAGTTAATATATTAAACATATCACTATGTATTCAATTATTATTTCAATTATTATTTTGATATTAAGGTATGTCAAAAGATGTCATATCCATTGGTAAATATATTTGTGTAATATGTTTGTGTATATGCATAAACACACACCTACAGGTTGCTTTTTGAAAGATGTTACCAGATCACAATTATGAGATGATTTTTGAAATTATATAGACCTTAGGATTTGTGAGACCCACAATATTGAAATATTGGTGAGTATTCAAGATACCTTATAAAGGAGTTCACTTTGTGGGTGACAGAACCCAGTAATGAAAATACAAGACTACCAATAGAAGCAGATGTGCATTGTGGTCAAAGAGGTGAGAAGAAAGTGCCTGAAATTGGATTCTGAAGTGCACAACATTCAACATTGTATGGAAAGTAGATAGAAAATGCACAGAAGTGCTGCTGTCACTACAGATGCATGGGAAGTAAGGAACTCAACACAAAATTACCTGTTTCTCCATCGGTATCCTGAAATTAGTTAACTGAAGGTTCCTGGAGTGCTGAGTTCATGACCCATTCTTCACTCCTCCTTTCTTTTTCAAACAGCTGAGTCTGAAAATGAGTATCTTAATCACTTGGGTAGTGCTCATTCTTTATAATTTATATTGCCTAGTGAAGATAAAGAAATCAGATCATAAATGTGAAAAGGACATTTTTTTCAGAATAGGTAATTATTTTCTCCATTGGTAGCCCTCGATCTTCCTAATTTTGTGACCTTTAAACCAGTTCCTCACTCTGTGGTGACCTCCAACTAAAAAATTATTTAGTCGCTACTTTATAATTATCACTTTTCTACTTTTATGGTTAAATAATAAATAAATATTTTGGAGATAGGGGTTTGCCAAAGGGTTCGCGACCCACAGGTTGAGAACCACTGGTCTAGAGCTCTGTGTCAGCATCAACAGTTTGCAGTAATCATTTTGGACAGCAGATAGAGTCAGATCCCTTGGAAATTGAGTTAAGGGAGATTGTGAGCTGCCATATGGGTGTTAGAGAGTGAACCCCAACCCTTTGCAAGAGTAGCTAGGGCTTTTAATTGATGGACCATCTCCTCAGCCCAACTACAGACAAATTACAAAGGATAAATTAATCTTTGAGGTGGCTTAACATCAACCACATTGCTAGGTATGGTAGTTATAGATAATTATGTGTATAGTTTATCTTTTAATCACTAAACATAGTTTTATAGAAGTATTATAGAGAAAATATCCTCAAATACCTTTTGAGGGAGAAAATAATACTTTTTTTAAGAATTTTCAATACTATATGCAGAATGAAGCAACAAGGAAGATAGGCTAGGAATAGTTATTATCATCATGCATGCCATGTGCTTAATATAAAATAAACAGCATAATTCTACAACCGTGTAAACTAACAGCATTTAAGAAGTTATTCTAAACTGTGAATGATTTCAAAGGATCATTCCAAGTGATGAAGATGTTCATCTTCACAACTAAAGAACAAGAAAGTGGTTGAAAGTGCTGATGTATCCAAACTCCACAGGAACGTGGCAAAGAAAAACCACCAGTTAAACAAATCACACTTGCCAAATATCCACATAAAGAATTTTCTCTAATAATCTGGATGCCTTAATTCTTTATTTTAAGATGTCATTTGGTTTTCAAAGAATACATTTTGCTACATATTGATTCATTTATTATGAAACTATTGTAATGAGAGATAGTAATTTCTGATTCTTCACTTAAACTATTTTCCTAGGAAAGTTGGATAGCTTAGACATTGTTGGCTATCTTAGACATCTTACAGTTCCTGACTGAACAAACCTTCACATTCAGTTATGATGAATAGAAACAGACTTTCAAATTCAGCTTTAATCAGCTTTATGTGGGGAAGGCTTTATGAAGCTGTTTCCACTTGTTGGAGAGTAATGGCAAAGCAAAGTGAACCTTCAGCAGGAGTAAAAACCAAAGGCAAATCCTGGAAATGCCTGAGGCTCTATCTGCGTGGAGTAAATTACTGAGTCAGGATATAAATTTAAAGAAATGTAAAAGTAACAATATCAGGAAGACTATATTAACAAGATTTTGAAATATAAATTGAATTTGAAGTAAAGAATAAAGCAGTATTTAGAGAAGACCCAAATATAAAACTGAGCAAATTACTTCAGAGAAACCTATGTACCAAAGAGGAAATCGTCTTTTCCATGTGTCTTCCTTACCTCTCTCTGCCTCTGCCTGTCTTTACTTCTCTTCCTTCTTGTCTCCTTCCTATGCAGCTCCTATGAGCAGCTCTATCCCATTATCTCATATCCTTTCACACTGTGGTTACCTTGGCCACCAAATCATAAGCATTTGAGATACCCTAACACAGACTGTATCTATGAGCCAATACAAACCTCTCCTTCTTTCTTAATCTTAAATGTATTTTCTTTATGATGGATAACAGGCTAGTACAACTGTGTATGAAAGTTGAACAATTTACAAAGCCAATAAATTGGTAAAGGAAACTACTAATTTCAAATAACGTTATTTTAATGGAACAAGGAAAGCCAAAATTTAAATTTTAAGTTCAGACTAATAATAATATAAATACATATTAAATATTCATTTATAAATATTATTAAATATACTGAGAAGATAAATACAGACAGTAAGAGTTTAAAATATAGATATTAAATATTTCAATATGGGATGTGTATATGAAAATATTAAAAATTCCTGCCTGGCGGCATGTACCAACATGACAAGCTGAGCTTGTATAATCAGGATTTCAAACCTTGAATATTCTCAACAGCAAGACATACTACTCCTCAAATTACACACCCTTACACACACACACACACACACACACATACACACACACCTGAATATCTGCATATATGTGTGTGTGTGATGAAAAGAAATGAATTTATAAAATTAAAGCATCACCCAGGTGTCCCTCAACAGAGGAATGGATACAGAAATGATGGTACATTTACACAATGGAGTACTACTCAGCTATTAAAAACAATGAATTCATGAAATTCCTAGGCAAATAGATGGATCTGGAGGTAACCCAATCACAAAAGAACTCACATAACATGTACTCATTGATAAGTGAATATTAGCCTAGAAACCTAGATTACCCAAGATACAATTTGCTAAACACATGAAACTCAAGTAGAACGAAGATCAAAGTGTGGACACTTCGTCCCTTCTTAGAATTAGGAAGGAGTTACAGATATCAAGTGTGGAGTTGAAACAAAAGGATGGACCAACCAGTGACTGCTGGAGCCAGAGATCCATCCCATAATCATCCACCTAATGCAGACACTATTGTATATGCCAGCAAGATATTGCTGAAAGGGCCCTGATATAGCTGTCTAGTGTGAGGCTATACCAGTGCCTGGCAAACACAGAAGTGAATGTTCACAGTCAGCTATTAGATGGAACACAGGGTTCCCAAGGGAGTAGCTAGAGAAAGTACCCAAGGAGCTAAAGGGGTCTCCAACCCTATAGGTGGAAGAACAATATGAACTAACTAGTACCCCCAGAGCTCATGTCTCTAGCTCCATATATAGCAGAAGATGGCCTAGTTGGCCATCATTGGGAAGAGATCCCCCTTGGTCATACAAAATTTATATGCCCCAGTATAGGGGAATGCCAGGGCCAAGATGTGGGAGTGGGTGAGTAGGGGAGCAGGGTGGGGGATGTGGAAGTGTTTAGGAGACTTTCGGAATAAGATTTGAAATGTAAATGAAGAAAATATCTAATAAAAATTGAAAAAAAATTAAAGCATCACAACTTTCCCATTTTAGTCTATAGATAAATTGATATCACCCAACACTCTCCAAAATTAATCTATGTTGTGTAATATCTTAATGTATAGACTAAAACGTCAAAGAAAATTTATAATTATAAAACACTAAAGAAAACATATAAATTTAAATTTTATAATTTATAATTAATATATATATATATAAAAGCTTTTAAAATTTCCCATAAACACCATTTTCAGCATTTAATTATTTGATTAGGTTATGCTATATGAGATAACATATACGGTTTCTAAATTACTTGTGACTGTTAACCTACAAATCTTCCTACGCACCAATCACTACCATTTATCTAAGAGACTGCTCCAAGGAATGTCTTTACTAATGTCATAAAGGACTCCCTAAAATCATGGCATCCAAATCCATTACACCCAAACTAGTTTGGTGCAAGGAACTCCTGCCTTGAATTTTGAAATTAGATGATCCCACTCCTAATTCTATCATTTCTATGACCTTAAGCAAAATCATTGATGGCGTCATCGTCGTTTTCCAAGTGTGAATTTATAATACATTGATTGTCCTCAGTTCTACTTAAAGATATCTGAATGAAGTGTCACAGTAAAGTGATTTTTAAAGGTCATTTAGTCTGAAAATTATCCTCAAAAAAGTAGAAGTGAGAAGTGGGAAGTGTGTGTGTGTGTGTGTGTGTGTGTGTGTGTGTGTGTGTGTGTGTGTTTGTGTGTGGTGTTTGTGAGAGTGAGAGAGAGCAAGAGCTTGTGTATGTGAGAGAGCTTGTGCATATTTAGATTTGTGAGAGAACTTATGCATGTATGTGTACATGTGAGCTTGTGCCTGTGCTTGTGCATGTGGGCACAAATGTGTGTGTGTGTGTGTATGTGTGTGTGTGATCTTGTGCTTGCAAATATATGTGAGTATTTTTGTGCGTATGTGCATAAGATGTGAACTAGGTTATTGCAAAGCATATATGTACTTTGCATCCAAATATTACTATATAATTATTCAATTATTCCTTTTAAAAATTTAAAACATGGACTAAACTTTACCTAGAAATCTCACTTCTTTTCAATTCTATTTCAATTGCTGTGTAATTGATACTAGCCAGAAATGGAACTGGATCAAAAAAAGGAATGAAAGAAAAGAGAAACCACTTTTTAGAAACTTCTTCAGGAACTGTAAAATATTATCATTCATTTCTACTCTTTGGCTTGGGATTTCCAGTCGTTTGAATCCTCTTTCTCACTCCCAATGATCTTTCTTCTTCTGACAGTAGGAGTGGGTAGTCCCCTGGGTGAAACTCCAACACATCACACACTTGACAGTGTGAACTTCCTCTTTGCATTTCAACTTCTCCTTTCACCTCTCCTTTCCTGACATCCCCAGGGAGACACAATTCACCTTCACTGGATGAAGCTGTGTTTGTGAGGAAAAAGGGAAAAGTACTTTCACTCATACTGGACTATCAGCTTGAACATTACCAAATTATATCGTATGGACATGAGAAATGTAAAAGGAAAAAAGGAAGAAAAAGAAAAATAAACAGTATCTCAAAGTTTATCTTTTAAAATGATGTGGCTGTTTCTAGTGTACAAAACTTCCTGCTATATATCTAAAGTAATTTTCTCAGCCTCAAAAATTAATGTAGTTATTGCAAAGGCTGAAAAATCACTGAGAAAAAAACAGTTTTCATCATCCCTTGACGAGTACGCATACGTTTCATCTCTAGACGCAAAATATAGTAGAGGTGTCAAGCTAATGTCTTTTAGCTCCAAAGAGTTGGGGAGTATTTATTGTGTGAGGTGAAAAATGGGCTAAACCTCTAAGGTCTAGTTTAGTACTTGAACTCAATAAAGTGGCTGTAAGCAAGACAAAATGTAAAGCACACAGGTTTTCATCCAATAACATCAGCTTCCTTATTGTCAACTAGGCAGGATGTGGTGCAGTGGCTGAGTGCGATGTCCTTCGCAGGGGTCTGCTTGCATCAGCTCAGCTAAATCCTGCATGCCTGGTGTTCTTACTCACCACACTATGGCATGGATCTGCTTACAGTTGCCCACTCTAGTAATGGGAGCACAACATTTTAGATTTCTAGATGACCCTTCTGAGATGAAAATATTTTTCTCAACAAAATTAAATCTGCATTTTCTCAAAAAGCTCATTTGTGGGTCTCCTTGGCAAACCTCGCAAGAAAACTCCTTCTGTGATATTTAGTGTACAGAAGACTTGGTATTATGGTGGAAATCTACAACCCTAGGGGTCATGGTAGATTTGGTGTTAGGTTTACTCTCCAGCTGACAAGCATTTGGGAGGTGACCGAATTTTGAGAGCTCCAATTCCAATAAAAGATCTATCTGTTAGTGAGCTCAGAAAAGAATGGAATATAAGGAGGTAGAGTCAGAAGGAGGGGTGAGCCATGACTAGGCTGAACATCCTTCTCACTTGCCCTCTGCCTTTATGTCTGCATCAAACCCCCTTCATGAGTTGAGCCACTGTCCTCCATCACATGATGCTAAGCATTATGTTTTGTGTCAAAATTCACTGGACAGAAGCAAAGGAGCCAAGTCGCCAGGGGTCATAACACGTGGAATAGAACACAACCACAGAGATGACATATATGAGGTAGAAACTGAACAATTACCTACAGCCTCCATCTATATGGCATGACACTCCTCTCTCTCTCTCTCTCTCTCTCTCTCTCTCTCTCTCTCACACACACACACACACACACACACACACACACACACACACAAGAAACAGCCACACATGCATGCACATGTCCTCTCTAGGTTCTAATGAACATTTACAATACAGAAATTACAGAGAATGACTCAGTTAAACCATATTTCTCAAAACACGATCATGACGTGGGAAAAGAACTGTAGAAAAGACAGAACATATTGATAGAGGTGGAAAGGAGATAAGAGAATGCGGAGAGAGTCATTCCAGTGTATTATATGCATATATGCATATATGTATCTTTCAAACAAATTAACCATATATATATATATATATATATATATATATATATATATATATATATATATATATATATATATATATGTGTGTGTGTGTGTGTGTGTGTGTGTGTGTGTGTATGTGTGTGTGTGTGTGTGTGTGTGTACTCATATAGCTCAAAATGATCTAAATAAAAAAATACAAATAAATGACTGAAAATGAAAAGTCCCAATAATACTTTTAAAATATTGACTTAAAAGAATTTTTACCCAGAGTCCCCTGTGGATTTGGTTTCACATAGCAAGTGTGACTCAGATGAGGAAAATAAATTCTGGATGTGGATCTAGAATCGAGAAACATGGTATTAAATAAAGCTTATGATAAAATGGTCTATAAATGGTAAAAATGAATTTTGTTTAGGGGCCCATGGGGATGTGTTTTATTTAAATAATTTGTTAAATGCATTTCTCCAATAGAGTCTTCTTGAATCCAGGGAATCTCTCTTCTTCTACCATCAAGGGAAAATGAAAGTCATTGCCCATACAGGAAGTCCCATCTAGAATTCAAATTTCCTGTCTTCTCTTCATGCTCATTTATCTTCTTCTTTATAGAACAATGTCACAGAATTACCACTCAGTCTCCAAGTTCCATTTGTGTAGAGATGGCTGCAATCAGAACCAGCATAAGTTTAGTTGGAGAATTCTTCATAGCTATGATGCTTTCAAAGTTTACTTCAAATGTACTGTGACAGGGAATAATTTACTTATCACAGACTCATTCATTCTAAAACACTTCAGTTGCCTTAGTGTTGCCTCCAATTCAATGCTGACAGAGTTGAAGTGAGAAAATGATAGTCCTTAAGTGTTTAATCAGAGGATGCAAATGATGCAAAGGTGACTGCTTCTACTCTCTTGGTGTTACCCAAGGAGGCCACAAGCATCTACTACTGATTCTTAGACGTGATGTCTGATAGTATGGCTGACCAGAAAAGCCCTGGGGTCTGCCTGTCCTTGCTCCCCAGCTCTGGCGTAATAGCTGGACACCACCATTCTTTTGTGTGTACTAAGGATCCATGGCAAGGTCTGTGTGCTTGTGCACAAGCACTTCATCCACTGAGCAATATCCTCTATCCCCCCAAATAAAGTGTCTCAACAGATGCAAATGTTCTCACCTGCAAGATTGAATTTAGGGGTACTCAAAATAAGCTCACAATGTTATGTTTCAAGAATTTAGAAATAAAGTACTTAAAATACATCTGGCATGTGATGTGCTACATTTATTATGAAATGAATTATCCTCCTATTATTTTGTTTTGCATTTGTATCATGTAGGGTGTTTTCATGATGACATATTTATACAGCATAATTTTATGAAGAAAGTATTGTTCTTTAAAAGCAGCTTGAGAGGTTCAGTTACATGGTCCTGGGCATAGATTTGGTTTTGTTGGGGGCTCAGTGAATGTAATGGCATCGCTGTGAGCACACCAGGATCAAGAAGAAAGCACATTGTCTCCAAGAAGGCTTCATGCTCCCTCATGGGGATGCTATCTAAGAGATCTAAAGACACACACTAAGTCCAAATTCTAGAAGGTTCTCACTCATCTCCTGCTATTACATGGGAAATTAAGCTAACAACAAAGAAATCTTTGAATTATACATAAATTATTGTAACTCATTATATTGCCTCTCTTCCACGTCCCAAGCTTTATATATGTCTCATGATACATAATGTTCTTAATCTACTCCCAATAGTCCAATAACAGTGCCAATTCCTTTATTACCTTAATACCATTACAATATTTCCCTCAGTTCACAATAAAACTTAAAGTAAAGGAAGCTGCTTTGCCACCATATAATATTTCATCAGAGTTACAGAAAATAAAACACTCTGTGGCCACCATATAATATTTCATCAGAGTTACAGAAAATAAGACACTCTGTGGCCTTAGATAATATCAGAATATAACACTTCTTACTTTTTAACCATGTCCATAAACTAACATTAAAAAGAATTTAAATTGCTTGTGATGTTTGAACTGTAGGAAAGTAAAATGTTTGCATAAAAAACTTAATTAAGTCATAGAAATTCAAGGTGAATTGTAGCCCTCCCTTGTGCCTCTTCTCTAGCCCTATGAAAGTTGCCCACTGTCTAAATTACTCATGGTGTGCTTCAATATTATGGGGGGAATCATATCCCTCCAACCCACCCCATGAACAGCCCTCTCTCACATACTAGCTATCAAACAGTGATGGGATGGGATTCTGTCTGAGTAAGGGAGCCTCCTGTTCCAGTATCACTTCAAAGCTCTTTTATGTTATATATCATAACACTTAAAAGTACATGCCCCCAAATGCAATAATAAAGTATTAAGACAAATAAAAAACGTGGAAAAATAGTCAACAAGGAGTCAAACTTAATGTCTAAGTCAGGATTATGAAAGTAAATACATATCTATAAGAATGTCACACACACACACACACACACACACACACACACACACACACGATACCATTTTAGGGCTAGTATTTAAAAGCCACAAAATGATCTCTCATGTCAATTACAATTTTAGATCTTGTAATGTGCACATACATTTCACAAGTACACAAACTAGAGGAAGAGAATCTTGAGAGAAATGTGACAATTTTCCTTTTGAAGTAGTTTCCCATCTTTTGATGGAACCTTGTGAAGATGATAATTGCACATGTAACAAATTTTTATTGACCTAAAAATCTTTATCCTTTCATTTTTATCTAAAAATGTATGAAATGAATTAATAAATAAATCATCCATCTAGACAATTAGGGCACTGTGACTATGCTTCATCTGGTAAGAGAGATGCTCTCAGCTTTTGTAGAAACCTAGGTTTAGTTACTCATGACCACTTCATCAGATCAAAAACTGCTGCAACTCTAGTTCCTGGGCATCCAAAGCTAAAGGAAGCTGTTTTGCCACCATATAATATTTCATCAGAGTTACAGAAAATAAAACACTCTGTGGCCTTAGATAATATCAGAATATAATATTTTTAACCATGTCCATAAACTAACATTAAAAAGAATTTAAATTGCTTGTGATGTTTGAACTGTAGGAAAGTAAAATGTTTGCATTCATCAGAGTTACAGAAAATATATATATATATATATATATATATATATATATATATATATATATATATATACTCTCAAACTAAACTAATAAATAAATATATAAATCCTCAGTGTAAGTGTATAGATATAGATTGTGGTTGTCAGGGTGTTCAACAGCAGTTATGACTTGAGTGATATGTGAGGATCCAATTTAAGTGCACATTGACATAGTCAAAGCTGAGGTGATGGGTCAGAATGCCAGCCAAGAAGGACTCACAAGGTACAAATGTGTTTCAAAAACTTAAACTAGTGCTCTATGAGCTAATCAGCCCTTTGATACTGGTACAATCTAGTAAAGCTCCCCTAGTATATCCAGATGTCGTTCAAGATGGCTATTCATGCAAATTGAAGACCTTCACCCTGTGAACAAGATATGGGTTTTCAAAATTCAAAAATTTGGGGATTTCCAGGAAAAAAAAATGTTTAAAGAATAAATTAAGAGGTTGGGTTAAGTTTTGCCACAGAGTAAGAATATGTGAATAGAGCCTGCAAGGAGGTTGTGGGAGAAGAGCAAATAGGATAGTCAATGATACCATGCCATTTTTAGAAAGCACAGACGTTGGCATGTGGCTCTCAGAACAGTCAGAGGGACCAGAAAGGCTGTGGATTAACAGTGCAGTGTCTCAGACTTCTAATGCACCGAGGAAGCTAATTAGTCAAAAGACAAGTGAAAAGTAGTAACAGAACATTATTATCTTTATCTAGTTATCAGCAAATGCCTGAACTCTTCCCTAAGTGGACTGTCTGACTTAAACACCTATAGGCCAAGAGCTTATATATGAAACTAAGGAAGAGTAAGTTTGGCCACAGATGAGTGGGTGCTCCAGTAATCATTGATCCTGCACTGGTCCATTTTCTGACACACATTCTGATGTTCTCTAAAGGTCACCAGATGTTCTGGTTTCTGTAAGTCTAAAGAGTTGCTGATTAGGAGGCCTTTTTATTTTAGCTTGTACTCCTTGAACAAAGCTTATGGGTTTCACTATGACATTTTTATACATGTCCACAGTTAATTTTTTAAATCAAACTTACCCGACTACTACCCTCTCTCATGTCCCTCCTATACTCATTTTACATCAACATAATATTCTCTCTTTAAGTTTATTGTTCTGCTTCAAAAATAATTTTTAAATCATTTAAATTGTGGCTATTTGGTATGGAGAAGGAATGGAAATTTAGCAGAGTTTGCAAAAGACATGTTAATATACTAAGTAGTTTCGATATGGCTAGGTGTGTGTGTGTGTGTGTGTGTGTGTGTGTGTGTGTGTGTGTGTGCATATATGTATGTGTGTATGTGTGTGAGTGTATAACACAAATCAGTAAAAGAATTAAGATGGCCAATAAATGAGTCAGGCTATAAACAATGCAATATTATTTGAACTCTAAAACCTATATACTTAAAAATTAATGTTAATGTTAGAGTAGTTATGATTGTCCAGAAAACTGACTTGCACAGTTCACTTTGCACATTGTCTCTAAGAATCAAAGAGTGTCAAAGTGCTTCAAAGATAGAAAGGAATGGACGATGACTCAAAAAGTTGTAGTTTGGAGCTAAGTTACTTGTTATGAAAAGTTTTGGAGGATTTATTTTCTGAATTAATAATGATAATGATGATGATGATTTAAGTTTGTATATTCATTTATTTTCAAGTTTAAAGCAGTAGAAATTTTAGTATGATAGTTTCATACATTTATGTAATGGAGTTTAGTCATTTCCACCCACACCCATCTCTCATCCTCTACCCATCCCACCAGAACCTTGCTTACAACTCCTTTGGCTACTTCTGTGTTTATTTTTCTTCTGTAGCCACTGACTTTATTTGGAGTTTCTTGCCCAAGCAAGGATGGAAGACTGCTGAACCAAGATCAGGCAATTTATCAGCAGCAACACTAAACTTCTCACACCAACTATTAATTGTCAATAGACTCCCCAGCAAAGGGTGGCAGCTGACTATCCCTATGCCATCATGACAAATTGTTGGGGAGTCCAATTATGTGCAGGCCTTGTGAAAATCTGCACAGTCCTAGTGAGCTCATGAGTGTGATATTATGTCAAGCGTGCTTCATTTTGCTGTGTAGCTTTCCGTTCTCTTGCTCTTTCATTCTTTCCTGGCCCTGTGAAACCTTAGGGGGTAACACAAAACTGTCCTACTCAGGAAGGAGCACTCCACCATTACTTAATATGCATTTTCTTCAGTTGTGGGTTTCTACATTATCTGACACTGCACTAAAGAGCTAATTATGTATGTGTGTGTATGTATATATGTATGTATGTATGTATGTATGTATGTATATATGTATGTATGAATACATAAAAAAATATATGAAAATACTAAACCAAAATTCTAAAGCATGGGAAATCAAGGTAAGAATAGGAGGCTTCATCATATGACCTGACAATTTCAATTAAATTTAATAAAATAGAAAAACAAACATGAAGATCTATTGACTTTCCAGGATAATTCTTTGTGTTGTCAAAACGAGAGCTCAACTGGTCAAAATCAACTTATGTCCCCAAAGATACGGACCACAGGCATTTAGGTCTGCACCATAAATGATATGGTTAATGTCTGACCATAAATTTGTCCCAACCTGGAAAGCATCCACCATTCAGATGGGTAAAAAGGAAAATTACAGAAGAATCTATTTGCCCTGGGCTGTGCCTATGGATTAAACTCGGTGTACAGCGATCTGGGATGAAGTCAGAGAGAAAACTGCTTGAGTGTGTCAAATGTTTAAGCTCTAAGACCCTGAGTGGAATGAAACAAATGATTCAGTGATATATTAGCATCATTGTGAGGGCTCTTGACACGTAAGCCACAACTAGAATCCAGAGCTCACTGCTGAGAGAAAACATGTAAATATATTCCCATGCTGGAGTGACCAGTGCACATGCATGAGTCAGAAAGGGAAAGGGTCTCTTTTGAATTTTTTTCATAAAAAGGGTAGAGAGAGAGAGGGAGAAGTAACATGTGCCTCATTTATCTTTTATATAAATATGAAACATCTCAACTATTTCTCTATTGTATTCCTTCTCAACTTCACTTCTGACTCCTGGTAAAATTACAGTGCAAGACACCTAGTGGTTTATTTCATTCATTATAAATTCTCTTAGTGTGTCTCAAAAGTGCTTTGGAATGAAACAATAATACCCTTGTAATATATTACTTTTATACCATAGCTACATGGAAAATGGACATTTATTTTTGTTCATGTTGAGTGTCTTCAGTGTTAAGAAGAAACATCAACTAGAAACAAAAAGAAGCAGATTTAAGCCCCAACATTAAGAAGAGGGCATCTTGCCTTGTTTCCCTATATTTCTCTGACCCTGTGGTAATGGTCTTTTTGTCCATTTCCATTTGATGATTTAGATATTTAGTGAAAGTAACTGACAAGAAAGTCAGACTTGCAAGAGAAGAGATAAATGGAAGTTTTTGGAAACAAAACCTATTCATGCAATCTAATACCAATGAGGAATGATTTACATAACCTATTCACAAATTATGTTTGTCTGCTGAAGAGATAGAATTTGGAATAGGATGGATATAGAGTAAATAAATGTGCACACCTTAATGTAAGAGGGATCAAATTCATCTTATACTCTTTCCCTTTTTCAAAATTACAAATGTAGCCAAACAAACAAGATATATAGGATGTAATACCACAGACTATCAAGGAACAATATCCTATACATCAATAAATTTATAATAAAAAGGGAAAGTGCTATATAACATCTAGTACAGGTTGTTACCTTTAATATCAAATTTGATAATCATATAACATTTACTATGAAATGTGATTAAATTAGCTCCTTTCTATGATTTTTTTCACTACAGCCTAGAAAAAAACTGCACTTTAATAGATGTGCTGAGACTTTTTCAAATATCTAAAATAGTTTCTTGAAAGAATTTATAAAGTCGTTAGTATTCTAATTTAGGTTTTCCCATTTTAAAGTACCAGTGCTGATCCTGATAGTATTGATGGAAACGTCTGCCTTAAAGATGTAGATAGGGCAAATATATTCTTTGCACAATGATGCTGTGTCTCTAGTCATGGTTGGCATTCTAGAAGTATCATTATCACCATGAGAACATGCCTTGGTGTTGCAGATCTGAGGGTAGAGCTTCCATTGATTGAAAACCTGACACCTTGGGAAGGCTGCGTGCCAACCATGGAAAGCAACAACCTATAGAAAGACTTAGTTTCCATAAGCCACTTTCTCTTATGGGGGGCATTGTTTTATGGCCCAGGCCATCTCTACTGTCATTTCATGTATCAAGCTGTCATTGAATTTGTAATTCTCCTGCCTCAGCCCCCAGAGTACTACTATTGCAGGCATGGTGGAGCACACCTGTAATCAGTCATTTTTAAAGTGCCAGGCATGAGGATCGCCTACATGCATATACTATACATGTGATGTCCACAGAGACCAGCCGGAGATGTCGAATCTTCTGGAATTGGGGTCACAAATGGTGACCTCGGGTTGCTGTGAACTAAACTCCAGTGCTGGTCCTCTGTAATAGCAGCAAGTACTCTTAACCTACTCTTAAAGCCATTTATCCAACGTCTAAATCATTCTTATTGTTTTTATGATAATATTTATAATTACTCTAATATATTTACTTATCTAATAAGTATGTGGCTTATAATCCTCTATTGTAGACATATGTAAAGTGCCTGGGCCCTTGCAAATATACCAGCCTATATTTATATTACTTACTAGTATTCCATATGTAACTTCTAAACGTTCCCTAACTTTAAGAACAAGAATATTAAAGAACTCTTCTGTGAAGTTTGGCATTAGACTGAAGGAGCTAACACTTCAGTTATTTCAAGTCCTTATGCATATTTAAAATCAATGAACCAGTTAATTATTGTATTGCAGCCAAATCTACTAAGATTTCTTTTCACATGACCAATTTAATGTTTGAATTTATTAATTAAAAATAATTAGAAAATCATTTAGTTAAAATAAAAACCTCTCATATGAATTCAAATGCCCAAAGTCACAGTAAATAGTGCCTGTGGATTAATATCAGTTGTTCTGATTGCTAAGAGACGTGGTTTGAATCATAATTCTGTCATTTGCAAACTACTAGCTTTGAAAAACAATTTTAGACTCTTTGTTTCTTCTTCTATAAGGTAGAAATAATATTGAATAAATTCTTACTAAGTTACCATAGGGCCTGCTGAATAGATAAGCTTCTAATGAATATTCAGTATATATTATTTGTTTCTGTAATTTTCGTTATGTTTGTAATACAGCAATATACTATGTTACATGAAAATGGAAAAAGTATATCTGGAAGTGTGGTTTCTTAAACATTAATAAGGTATATTTAAAATTACATTTTGTGTCCTTATAAGTACATATTAAATTGTATGTATTGTGTTTCAATGATGTTTAGAAGTGCATGAATATTGTAAAAATTAACTAAAATTTTAAAAGATTCATTGCACACTTATAATTTTTTAGTAATAGTGCTTAATATCCATTCTTTCTGCGTTTTTCAAGAGTAAGTACTTCATTACTAGTTATAGTTGACTTAGTATACAATAGCCTTCTTGACCTTATTTCTTTGGTTTTTAAATATTTCAAGCAACATTCTTCATCATTCTCCCTTTATTCACTGTAATCATTGATAATGATGAATCTATTGTATTATTCCATGAAATTAGCTTTTTTTTTTCCTTTAACATCCCATATAAGAGGCATTTCATACAGTGTTACCTTTCTGTGCCTGTTCTCTGTCACTTGGCCTAATGTCTTATTTCTTTTTTCATTGTGTTGCAAATGGCAGAACACAGAATAATCATTAGCATTTCACTGAGTTAATATAGTGTAGACTCTTCCTCACTCACTCATTGCTGAAAACATAATGATTCTATATAGAGAGCTACCATCTACAGGAGAGTGCAAACCTTTCTGTAACATACATACCTTGGCTCAGGTTGCTGCATCATATACTTAAATTTCTTGTTATGATTACGATTTTTAATACTAAGTTAAATGAAAGTTTCAAAAATGGGCATCAGTATTATTTAAGATCTTAAATGAAAAGCATTCTGAACTTCTCTGTTCACTAAGATCTTTGCAGCAGATTTGTATTACAGGGTCTTTACTGTGCTTTTCCTACAGCTAATTTGTAGAGTTACCTTTATCATGAAATAGCATTGTCATTATTACCTGCCAATGAGATACATTACACTGAATCATACTGATTCAATGTTGAGCCATCCTTGCATACCTGAGATTGGCTCATGGTGAATAATCTTTTTATTGAACATTTTCTTTATTTACATTTCAAATGTTATCCCCTTTCCTGGCTTCCCCTTTGAAAAACACCCTTCCTTTATCCTCTCCCCCTCCCCCTGCTCACCAACCCACCCACTCCTGCTTCCTGGCCCTGGCATTCCCCCATACTGGGTCATACAGCCTTCATAGGACAAAGATCCTCTCCTCCCATTGATGTCTGACTAGGCCATCCTTTGCTGCATGTGCAGCTGGAGCTATGAGTACTACCATGTGTGCTCTTTGGTTGGTGGTTTAGTCTCTGGAAGCTCTTGGGGTACTTGCTAGTTTATATTGTGGTTCCTCCTATGAGGCTGCAAACCCCTTCAGCTTCTTGGGTACTTTCTCTAGCTCCTTCATTGGGGATTCTATGCTCAGTCCAATGGATGCCTATGAACATTTATCACTGTATCTGTGAGGCACTGGCAGAGCCTCTCAGGAGAGAACAATATCAGGCTCCTGTCAGCAACCACTTGTTGGCATCCACAACAGTGTCTGGGTTTGGTGATTGTAAATGGGATGAATGGTAATTCAGGATGGAAAGTCAGTTTCTTGATGGTCATTTCTTTAGTCTCTACTCCATACTTTGTCTCTGTAACTCCTTCCATGGGTGTTTCGTTCCACCTTCTTAGATGTATAGAAGTATCCACACTATGGTCTTCCTTCTTCTTGAGTTTTATGTGGTTTGTGAATTGTATCTTGGGTATTCTGAGCTTCTGAGCTAATAACCACTTATCAGTGAGTAAATATCATGTATGTTCTTTTGTGATTCAGTTATCTCGCTCAGGATGATACCCTCCAGATCCATCCATTTGCCTAGGAATTTCATAAACTCATTGTTTTTAACAAATGAGTAGTACTCCATTCTGTAAATGTACCACATCTTCTGTACCCATTCCTTTGTTGAGGGACATTTGGGTTCTTTCCAGCTTCTGGCTATTATAATTAAGGCTGCTATGAACATAGTGGAGCATGTGTCCTTATTACATGTTGGAGAATCTTCTGGGTATATGCCCAGGAGTAGTGTTGCTGGGTCTTTATTTTCTGAGTATCTGCCAAATTGATTTCCAGAGTGGTTGTACCAGCTTGCAATCCCACCAGCAATGGATGAGTGTTTCTTTTTCTCCACATCCTTGCCAGCATCTGTTAACTCGTCTCTGAGAAATTTGTAACTATAATCAATAGACATCTTCCACTTTTTATTGTGTCCTTTGCTTTGACTTTGAATGAGGCAAGTTCTGAGCTCACAGAATGAACATGCAAACCATCCTTCCTGCTCAACTTACTTAAGATACCTTGATAAAAGTTGTCCTTGGATATTTAGAAGTTTGATATGATCTATCATCAAGACAAGAGGTACTGAGGTGTAGGTGTGAGACTTCTCCCCCAATCCATTCCAACTCAGTTTGCCTAGCCATCATGAATCAGTTAAGTTTTTAAAATTACATTGTGTTCCTATTTTCTTAGTTTATGTGTCTGTCTAGGTGAGTCTTTTTTTAAACCAATTTATTGGATTATTGTTCAACTTCTATGTTATATGTTCCTTGCTATTTCTATGGTATTGCTTTAACTATTCCCTATAACTTGATTAAGCTTGTGCATTTGCTCACTAGTCAATCTGAATCCTTTTGTCCTTGGTCTTTACCACAGACATTTATTACTTTCTAGTTTGCATCTGTGTCATCTTTAGACTTTTCTTGTTACTCTAGCTTCCACGGTGATATAATGGTCGATTACCATAGCCATTGCAGAGATAGCTCAGTGTTTAAAAGTACGCCAAAATTTTCAAGTTCCCAGCAACCATGTCATGCAAACACCTTAATCACAGCTAAGAAGGATCTGAAGCCCTCTGCAAGTCACCTCCTCTTTGGTTCCTATTATGTGGGATGTTGGTGAAAAGAATTCATGACAAATTTAATAATTTTAAAATTTGATAAACAATATAATGCTCAAACATACAGCTATTCCTGGAGGATATACTAAGTGCAGTCCAAGACTTTATTATTGAATGAAGTATTATTGAATGAAGTATTATTGAATGAAGTATTATTGAATGAAGTATTATTGAATGAAGTATTCTCTAAATTTTAATTGGGTTCACTTTGATATTGATCTGTCTTTAATACTTTCCTATGGTCTGTACATTGATGAAAACGGGAACTACCACCTCAAGTATTATACTGCAGTAATACTCTTTAGATTGTCGGACATATTTTGTTTCCTTAATGTTGGATATGTGATTATATCCTCTTATTAAATTAACCTTCTCCTGATGTAATTGTCATAATTGTCTCTTTTTATAATTTTGACTCAAAATCAATTGTATCTAACTATAATTGTTTTGCCTTTGTTTTCCATTTGTAAGGAGTATCCATGATCTTTGTGCTTTCAGCCCATGTGTTCTTTCTTATCAAATGGGCTTCAGGTCAAGTGAAGATCATGCGCTTGGTTTAACCCATTTAGCCATTCCATCTTTAAGCAAAATACTTCTCCCACTGACAACAAAAGGAATTTTGGGGAAGGATTTAAATTGCTCCTTTTCAATCTTTTTGCATTCGTTGTACAGTATCTCTGTTCTCTTAATATCCTATTTCTGGGTAATTAACTTTCTCCCATAGTAAGTTTGATCCATAGCATTTCTGAATTATCAATATATATCTTTTTCAACTGTACTTCTTATCTAACTATGGCAGCTGTAAACATCATTTTGTTACATATGCTAAGCATCATAATAGAGATATGTGCCTAAGAAGTTACATTATGTGATTAGAGACTATTCTAAATTCAGTCATGAATTTACCTTTACCGATGAGTTTAATGTTTCAAGGTTTTAATATTACTTATTATTTCTTTGCTTTTGGCACAGTTTTACTAGGAACGTTGTTCTTTGCTGATAATTGCTTTTCACCATTTTAAATGTACCATCCCATGAAGTACAGTTCTGTTGCTCAGTGTATCAAAACACAATCATTTGTTATTCAGGTGCATTTTTTGGTACTTTCACAGTTTCTCTGTCAGGGGTATTTAAATATGATGTGTTATGTGTTCACTTTCCTGTACCTGGATATTTATGCCTTACTCCAGGTCTAGAAAGTTTTCTACTCTTTCCATTTTAAGTATGTTTTCTACCCTTTTCTGTTCAAGCATATAACGATTATGTCATGAGCATCCTTCGCTCCCGACAATGGCACTCATTTGCTACAGTTATACCATCCTATTAATCTCATAAGCTTCCTTCATATCTTTTCATTCCCTTTCTTCTCCTTTAACTGTATATTTTCATGCAATATTTTAGTTAAGAGATGTACTATTTGGCAAGACTAATTCATCTGTGCATTGTTTCTCTTCCAATTTTCATTTAGTAATCGAAAAACTCAGGTCCAGCTATGTGTAAAATAACTTTATCATTTGAACCTCTCTGAGTAATTTCTCCGAAATTATTTCTCTACCTATTCTCGCGTGTGTTTGTATCTGTCTGTGTATATTCTATATGGTCTCAACATTTATCAAGCTTCATCAAAATCTATTTTTTCCAATTTTTTATTAGATATTTTTCTTAATTTACATTTCAAATGCTATTCTGAAAGTCCCCTCACCCCTGCCCCCTCCCTGCTCCCCTGTCCACCCACTCCCACTTCTTGGCCCTGGCATTCCCCTGTATTGGGGCATATAAATATTGCAGTACCAAGGGGCCTCTCTTCCCAATGATGGCCAACTAGGCCATCTTCTGCTAGATATGGAGCTAGAGACATAAGTTCTGGGGGTTCTGGTTAGTTCATATTGTTGATCCTCTTCTAGGGTTGCAGACCCCTTCAGCTCCTGGGGTTCTATCTCTAGCTTCTCCATTGTAGGCCCTGTGTTCCCTCTTATAGATGATTATGAGCATCCACTTCTGTATGGACAGCTATATCAGGGTCCCTTAAGTAGGCATTAGCTGTCCTATGCCATAGTGTCTGAGTTAAATGACTGATTATGGGATGGATCCCCCCTGGTGAGGTAGTCTCTATATGGTCCATCCTTTCATCTTAGCTCTAAACTTTGTCTCTGTAACTCCTTTTATGGGTATTTTGTTTCCTCTTCACAGGAAGAATGAAATTATAGAAGAAAAATCTATTTTTAAGTAATTGTCATACAGTTGGCTTAGTCCATCTTTCCATTACCATTTATTGTCAATGTATATCATCCATTTGGTAAAATTGTAGTTCTCTTTGGTTGTTGGTACCTATTCATCTAGATTAGCTTACTGAAGAAGTCACCTGGCCATGTGAGAATGAATCTACATGAAGTTTTTCTGAAAACCATTGGATGTGAATCACTATGGCTGCTACAGTACTAGAGGTTTCCCAGAGCGTGAAAAGCCATAGTTATTGGAGCTGGGGCTGGAATCCTTTGATCCTTGAAGCCACACAACCTCAGACTGAAACCCCATGAGTGCCAAAATTGTAGCAGCATGTGAGCCACTTGAATCTATGGCTTCTACAGACTGTATGGCTGTGTAGCATATCTAGGCCACTGTAATTGGTTATTGATCAGGTACGTCAGAACTTGTTTGCCCAGCAATATCTTGAAGTGTTTCTTTGGTACAGCATTGTGTCTAGAGGATCAAGCTGTGGGTACCTGTCTGATTCACAACTATCACTTGTGATATTCATCATTCCTGTTTCTTCTGGGTAGTTGGTGATGCTTTGTACCTTACATTGGGTGAAAGTGAAGGAAGAATGTCACAAGGAATGAAAAACATACCTTGCTTTTCATTCTAGTTTGTCTCTTGTTATTTTGCTATTGACAGGTATTGGGACCTCATTTCTGGTTTTCTTTGAAGATACATTTGTGTAAAAGAGTGCAATATGAGACACTGTATGGAAGAAATGATTAGAGTCCCATCCTTCCATCTTACTCTGTCCTTCAGAACTGAAACAAAAATACATTGAAAACAATTAAGATAGTGTTATTGCATATTCAGAAATTTAGTCTATCAATGCTTTCTTTTTATCACAGTATATTTTAATTATACCATTATAAATACACATACAGTTTGCTTTTATTGATTCCAATGTAACTATGGACAAGAGAATATTACTTAGACTCTTGATTTGGTAAGCTAATGTCTCAGTCTGCTGTCAAATCAGAGGCCTACTTTAAAAGCCATCTCTTTGAATGCATTTTCCTTGACTTTTGCATGGAAACAATGTATTTCCCATTTACTCTTCATTCCCACTCTCTTTTTTTAACATGTGGTGGTTTAAAATGTGCATTATTCTTTCTAATTTTCTATCAGTAAAGGTAATAAAGGTAATAAAAATATTAAAAGGAAAGAGTCTTTCAATGATGTGCTGCAACATTTAGACTTTCACTAGGTACTTAAATCATTATTTTTAGAACTGTATATATTTACCCTTAATAGCTAAACAGAATGAGAGAAGATTTTTTTCCCATTTTTCTATGCATGTCATTGCTGAAAGCATGGCTACCTTGACTTCTGAAAAACAGATACACATTTTCTTCAAGTGGAGCTAAAAAAAAATGTATGCTTATCAAAATTCCATTAAGTTTTAATGACTTTATAAGTGAGGAAAATATTCATAGCACTACACCTCTATCTGGGAACTGTAATAGTAACATTTAATGTTATCTTCTTTTGGGGTCTGTGCCAAGTCCACCCTGTATGTAACCAGTGCTGCGCCCTATTTAATGGGGAGTGCAGTTGTTAGTGTTGCTTTCCAATCACATAACTAAAACTCAAACAGAACAAGAGAACTTGAGAACCACACAATTTATGGGGCACAAGTAGATTTGCAGCCTCTATTGCAGGCTTGAACTCTAAGCTCTGTAGTTAAAACACATTTATTTTATACAAACAAGGTACTCCATGCAATTGATTTTAAAGCTGTGTGGCTTTGCAATCCTAGGCATCTTGTATTGTAGTACATAATATTAAATGTTAATCTTACAATTGATGGATCATATTTAATGATTCTTGTTCTTTTTTCCTTGTCCTGACATTCAGAGCTTTAGTTTTTCCCTTGTAGTCAGGTACTCTTTATTGAGTCAGAGTGAGTTACAGAAGCAAAGCAGTTCAGCTTGGCACAAAGGTAAGAACTGTTTGGAACCTTGATCTTGGTTGGTATGTGTTTTTCAAATGTAGAATTGCTTCAAAAAACACCTTGTTTTTGCACCGAGTTTTGGGATTCCCAATAGCTTTGTGCATTTCTATTTAGGTCTTCTTCACTTCCCTAGTTTTAAAAGTTAAAACGACATCTGACTGTTTTTACTTTTATGACTAAAATTGGACCTTAACGCTTTCATTGTAGTTTCAACTTTGGCTTTTGTCAGTCACCTGTTTATATCCTTTCCCTACAGTTTTGAGTTCACAGCGATGCTTATGCTTAATTAGATTTGTAATTGTTATTATCCAACATAAAGATTATCATCATTTGATACCCGACTTACTTGGTTTTAATTTTGTCTCTTACACTGCTATTGAGTGCAATCTTAACCTTTACATCAGGACATTATTTCAGTCCTAGAATATTTTAAAAGTAAAACATCCATCCCATGTCTTCAAATCATCTTGAACTAATGTCTGTGTATGTTGAGCAATATGGATCAGGCACCATTCCTCTGTACTTTGAGAAACTGCTTTACCATCACCATGTATCAATGGCTGTCCTTTGTTCATTATATATTTCTGTGACAGTCAAGAATCAGCTGAAAAAAATTAGCAGATGGATTTCTAGGTTTTCTATTGAGTTTCTACTTGCTAGTGTGTACTTTTTGTTATAAGGTACTTTACGTAGTTCTATGATCTTGCGGTTACTCTATCATTGTCATGGATTTTGATGTTAGGGATTATTATGCAACTAGCTATGTTCTTTTTCCTCAAATCTGCTTTGGCCATTTAAGATCTGGAAATCCCCCATGAATACTGAAAGTCTTACTTGATTTCCGTGGCATATACTATTTTGGTCATAGTTGAGTCACCTTCTTAAGTTTATTTTAAACACTCCAAAGTTACTGCCATTATCATTTTGCTTTCTTTCCCAATACTTTGCATAGTGTGTAGAAATGTTACTAATTTCATACATTTATATTACATTCTGAAGTTGCCCTTTTTTGTAATCGTAATATTTTGAAGTGAAATCTTCAGACATTACTCTGTGTAAAGCTGTGTTATTTGCCAGGACATACATTTGACTTTGCTCCTCCTTCTCGTTTGATCGTAGATCTCTTTTCTCTTGCTTAACTGCTCTCCTACAATTCGGAACACTGTTTGGATCAAAGTGAGCATCTTTATCTTTACCAAGTTGTCAACACGTCAACATTTCATATTTAGTAATAAAGTTATGCTCCGGTGTTTCGTACACATCGCTGAGGTTGCTGGTCTATTTCTTATTCATAACTGATTGAAACTTTCTAAAACAAGAAGAAAGAGCTTGCATTTCTTAAAAAATATTTTCTGCATCTATTGCTACATCATGAAAGCTAAATTTTCTTTGTGATATATCAGAATTACTCATGGTACATATAAAGCCACCTTTGAATTTCTCAAAAAAATCATCTTGATTTCAATGCAAATTCCTTAAAGTGGTTTTAAATTTGGTTTGCCAATACTTTGTTGGAGACTTTTGCACCCAGAATAGTTTACTCCTCTGTGGCTGAGACAAACATCGTTAAGAACTTAGAGAAAAGATGCTTTATTTTGGATTATTGATCCAGAGAGGAAGGGAGAGAGAGAGAGAGAGAGAGAGAGAGAGAGAGAGAGAGAGAGAGAGAGCACAATGGAAAGGCAAGGCAAAAGGACCACAGAGTAGAATCTGCATAGAAAAAAGAAGCTTTGGCAGGCTATAAATTTTCAAAGCTTGGCCCCAATAATGAATTTATTCCAGCCAAGTTCCACTTCCTGTAGGTTCCATGAACTTCCCGAGCAGCACCACTGAGAACAAGGGCTTAAACACACAACCCATGAGTGATATGTCTTATTGAAATCTCAACAATCACGTGACCATGGTGTTATACCATACCTGCAATAGACATACCACTCAGGTCATCTACAAGACAGCTCATCTATGTGAAAACCCAACTGTAAACGCACAGACCTCCCAGCTATCCCAGTACAGCATTCACTGATTCATACAAATGTGTGAAACAGAATTTAAGTTACCTTCTCCATGTTTCAGATCCCCATGGAAATAATAAAAAGTGGGGCCAAAGGGGTGATTTGGGGGGCTAAAGATGCTTGTCATATAAACCTGATAAAGTAAATGTGATCTCTGGAGCTCTTTTAAAGGTGAAAGGAGAGAGGTGAGTTCACAGAGTTGTCCTCTGATGTTCACATGTGCACAGTGACAGTCGTGCCCTCTGCCATGCACAAGCATCAGTGATAATAATAAATAACTGTGGTTTTTTTTTTGCAAAATAAGAGAACCTGACTCATAGGATCATGGTAAGAATTAAATGAATTCATATTTTTAAATCTTGTAGTATATTTGTTGTTTGATGTGGGCTAAATGTCACTGTTTAAGTATAATTCAGAGAAAGAAAATATGATAGCTTTGTTTAAATGAAAATTATAAACTAAAAAGGTCATTGTGCAGATATGTCTGGTTTAAAGTTGTATTCAAGAATCTTTTGAAAAAAGCAAATTTAAGAATTCAGAAAATCTCTTATATCAGTATGAGAAGGTTCAAGCACAGAGTCATACTTATTATCTGTCACCTGTTTGGTTATGTACCAACTGTTTACGGTACAGGGGACTTTTGACTATCAAGGCTTTGTGGGTAGGAAGACATGTCCCTGATAAGACAGAAACTAAAAGTGTCCATAGTTTTTTGAGGCCTTTGTTTAGATATGAAGAGAAATTTAGAACAGAATGTCCTGAAGCTCTTGTGTATGTATATTAGAAATTTAAATTAAGTCAATCCAGGTGTTGTGGTCCACATACAATCCCAGGACTCAGGAGGCTGAGGCAGGAGGCTCAAGAGCTTGATACTAGCCTAAGCTACACAAGGAAACCTTTAACCAACAAGTGATGAATTGAACACACATTGCATTTAAATGCATTTTCTATATAATATATAGTGCATATCATCTATAAAATAAGCATCAATAAATTTTTAAATAAATAAAACAATATCTAAAATGGCTTTTTAGTTCTTATTTTTCATATTGTAGATTGTTAACAAGCATTAGGAAAATATGTTTTTACAGTGCAGTACATTGTAATAATAGTTGGTCCCCATATATGTTTCAAATAGGCTACACCATTTCTAAATCAGTTCACTGAAACAAATATTACTTGAATGAGGTAATTATTTTACCTTCGATTTTGTAGATGACAGGGACCTAATCCTAACACCAGAGGCCTGTTAGTTCTACGATGTTCTCATTGAATCTCATGACTGCATTTTAAATATTACTAGATAAAGCCAATCTTTATAAAGATATTCTTCGGGCTAAATTTTAATTTACGAGTTTATGATTAAAATGTTGGGTCCAGAGTGGTGAGAGATCTCAACATAAAAGGGAATTACTATTTACTCTGACACCCTCAGTTCAATCCCTATAACCTAAATGATAGATAGAAGGATAGAGAGCTACACACACACACACACACACACACACACACACACACACACACACACACACACACACACACACACACACACACACACACACACACACACACACACACACACACACACACACACACACACACACACACACACACACACACACACACACACACACATACACACACACACACACACACACACACACACACACACACACACACATACACACACACACACACACAGACACACACACACCCACACACATTGTGTAAATACAACAGAAATACTAAATAAAGCAGAAGGTATTATCCACACACTTAAACTACTACAAATTAGTAGTTCTTTGCAGAGTGCAGGAAGGGAGCTGAAAAGGAGTCCCTGGTAGCTAAGGTCCTGCCTGCTCTGGCCTGTTCTCCTTGTTCCTCCTGCACTCTATCTGTCCTGTGTCTGGAGAACCCAAATGAGGTTCCCCGTGCAAGTCATGTTAAGTACAGGGAGTGCTACATGTGTTCCTTAGTAAATGATGTAAAAAACACAAAATGATGTAAAAAACAAAAATCAAAAAAAATACAGGTTTCTTATTTCCTATGCAATTCCCAACAAATATTTTCATGCTCCACAAGGCTAAATACTAGCAATTATTTTCCTAAGTCGGTTTCCCATCATGTTACTGCATTTGTGTTCCCAAATTCGCATACATATTCAGAAATTAAGAAATCCAAGGTACCAGCGCACAAGCTCCACTTGAGGTCTCTGAGTGTCTGCGGAGCCCGGGAACCGTGGCAGGTGGAAGCAGCGAGCCCACACACCGTCCTCATCTCTGGAGCGGATCTCACCTCCAACTAACTATTCTCCTCCATTAAAACACATTCAAACATAATTAGTGGAGCATTAACATGGAAGAAATTTTGTAATTGCCAGTTGTATTGTAGCCATGGTTACATCAAGGATTTATAGCAAGGAACTCCCGGCTGGGCACGAACAAGCAGTTAGCAGGAACAGCAGTAAGGAAATGTTTGTGTGGACTTGCAGGTGTGCTGACAGGAGCGTTTGCCAAAAGGGGGGTTGGGTGGGGATAGAAGAAGGGGGGAAAGAAGTAGAAAGAGACTATTCGGTGACATTTAAGGTGCTAATATCTGGAAGTCAACCTTTAATGTGACAGCTTTTAGTGCTACTTAGTCTCATTCATCCAGGCGAGGCGGAGGAAATTTGAAGCACCTTTAAATTATCACGTTTTTCCACGGAGCCTTAGGCCTGTGTGGAATACTGGCGCCATACCTCTTCCCTCACTGACCACTTTTTTTTTTTTTTCCAGGTCAGTTGAAGTAAAACTTTCATTCCCTTTCGCAGACAATTAATCTTTGGCTAATTGAAGCGGCGATGCTTCAGGATGGGTTTCAGTGGGGCCTCTAAATCTCATTTAGCAAAGTGAATTCAAGGCACACGCTGCACCTAATGATGTGACAGGTGGACCGCACGGCAAGACAGCAGCCTCGCAAAAGTTGATTCTCATTAGACCCGCAGAGTCCCGCAGTCAGTTTTCTGATGGCTGAGGAACACTAATCGCATCTGTTTGCTGCTGGGTGGGATGGGGGGAGGCGGTGAACTTGGAAGGGGGATTGAAGGGAAGAAAATCAGAGGATGGGCAACATTCTCTTCCATTCTTCCACGTTTAATATCCTTGACTCCTGCCCAAAAACCCAGCAGGTCTACCGCCCACCAAGCGCTCAGCCTCCTTTCTGCTGACTCCAACCGGGTGCACCCTTTTCCTAATTAACTAAAATGGCTACGNGGGGAGGCGGTGAACTTGGAAGGGGGATTGAAGGGAAGAAAATCAGAGGATGGGCAACATTCTCTTCCATTCTTCCACGTTTAATATCCTTGACTCCTGCCCAAAAACCCAGCAGGTCTACCGCCCACCAAGCGCTCAGCCTCCTTTCTGCTGACTCCAACCGGGTGCACCCTTTTCCTAATTAACTAAAATGGCTACGGAAAGCAGAGGCGGCCTTGTGTTGGGTGAACCAATTATTTTGAAGGGTATTAAGTCATCAGATTTACTTTTATCTTGATTGCATTGTGGAAATCGTGCATAATTAATGGTGGGGGCTTATTAGGAAAATGATTAGGCAAATTACACAGGTGTCGGATGCATTTTTTATGATAAATTTGCTAGAACAATCCTGCAATTCCATCTGTTCAGCTCACATCAGAATGTCACTCGGAAGAAATTAATGGTGCAAGAGATATAGGAAGTTACCAGTGGCTCTGATTTAGGTCTGCTGTGTATAAATACATAAACATATTAAATATATATGATCACCTAGCAATTTGCTAATAAGCATTTGATGGTACAGTTCAGTAAGCTCTTGTTTAATCTTTAAGTTGGTAATGGAATGGAAACACATCAAACAAAAGAAGATCGCAGCTCACCAGTAGTCTGCTGTGTAAATGACGCAATATCAATGTAAATAATAATAACCACAGCTATAATGACTCTTTGTATTGAGTAATGGTCGCTGATGGGCATTCAGCTTACTACTAGCTTGAGTCCTTGAAATTGTTCCACCTTATGTACAGCTATCTCCTTTTCAGTTTCATTTAAAATGTAAATGCAATTACTTTGCCAGTCACACTTTATCAGGCAGAAATTGTGTGTTACCGCAGCTAGTACACACTTTAATGAATTGTTTATGATCTAACAGGTCAACTTGAAGGGTGATGGTGTAGGTCAATGGTATTATGTTTGTGTAGCAAGCATGTGGCCATAAGTTCAAGACCCAGAACCATACATACAAAAATAAGATAGCGAATAAAATGAATAGAGCCAGCTTTCTCCGAGAATTTCAGAAGAGTTATCAGCCATACCTGTCTTCATCCACATAAATATATATGCATCAATGTGCTGTTTCCAAATTTCCTATGATAAAACAAGATGCAAATTTATAATCAAAGATACTTTGTATAAACACACATACTAACACACACAAGAGAAAGAGAGTTGTCTTGAACAAATTGTCAGATCTATATTTTGTGTAATCTCCAATCACTAAAAGTCATCAACTCTTGAATCACATTTTAACTAACGTCATCATAAAATGCTTCACAAATTACTGAACAATGCAGCGTCACCTTATGGTCTTGGGGGTATTCAAATTCCAAAACAACCTACAGGAAACTACGGAGGACTTGACATTGGGGATAATGGAGCTTCTTCATCCACTGAGCAGGTGGTTTGAACTGAAAGTGGAGAGGTGGGGTAACACATGCCAAAGCAAAGGCTCCCATTGATCACATGCAAATGCAAAAGATCCCATTGATTTCACCTTTCTTACAATAGCTTTATTTCTTTGGCAGCATCATGAAGTTTAATACTCTGCTTTGCTAAGTGCTACTACCTCTCCATGGCATCCCATCCCTTATGTCCACCCATCGGGACGTTCTAGAATACTCCATAGCTAGATAATACTATTTAACCTCAGTACTATATTTATTACTGTGTTTATTACTAATAATTTAGGTCTAAGAATCTTTAATGTCTTGTACATGATGCTTTCAGTGTTGGACAGTATACTTTATTTGAATTTGTAAAATATAAGTGATTGTATAAAAAAAAGAATATTGTGCAATGTACAAAAATAGAGTACATTGGTTTGCCATGGCTGAGAGTAGCACTCCAACATGCCAACACACTTCTGCTAGGGGAGATTGGTTATTGAAAACAGACTATTTTGTGGCATTGAATAACTCACAAACCCCAAACCGTGTGTGGGGTGTGTGTGTGTGTGTGTGTGTGTGTGTGTGTGTGTGTGTGTGTATAACATTATTTGCCTCATGTACACATGGCACATACCCATTATCTTTCCAGTTACCATAGGTAATAAGAAACATTTGGTTTCTGCAAGCATCAGCAGAGAGCTATGTTGAATGTACATTTTATTTTGCTACTCAGAATATCTATCACAGCCAGGAAGACTGGAATTTCCTCCTCAGAAATACAGATGGTTAAGGACAAATGTGCAAGTTACAAGGTCACCGTGTGATGTGCTGCTATCTGGAATATTTGATAATCAGAATATTAGCTAACAATCACACATCATTTACAGATGTCATCATAAGTAAAGACACAAAATTATTAACAGCTGTAGCAGAGAAAGACTGTAACTTTAGATATGCACTCTGGTCTATATAAAGTAGATACTGAGAACATCTGTGTTGGCTACAGAACTAGCCACTGCAAACAAGGTGTGTGCAGATTAGAATCAGCCTGGCCAGAATCATACACTTATGCAGAATCAGAAGGATCTGGAAAGGATTTAGGCCCAAGTTAAATATATATAATCATTTCATAAGCACTATATTCATATATCAATTTAAAAGTTCTTCTGTACATTTATCATATGCAGTTAAATAAGAAACAGATAAGTATACATACATACAGACACATATAAAACTGTTGCCATGTTCATTCTACAAATGCCATAAATATATTGTTCTCTTTTGAAAGTTAATTTTTCTTCATTTATTTTCTGCATGATAGTACACAGACCTTAAACTCTTAGTAAGTATTTAGCCATTCAGTAGATACAGTCAGTGATGCTAGGCTTTCACTATGGCGTAGATTAGACCTCAGGGAATTCCCTGCCACACACTTTGTCCCTTTGGACATTGCCAACCCTCTTTTCTTTCTTTTCTTTCCTGGAGTTCACCACCATTGTCCCATTTCAATGGCATCCCAGTACTTACTATTACTGAGGTAAGTGCGGCCAGAAAAGGCTTGGATTTGGTTTATTTTATTTAAAGATAATCTAATGTGTATTACTGTTGGCACACAACCTTGAATTATCTTTTTTTTCTATCTTCTTAATTAAGGTTTAAAAAATACAATCAGTCCTGATTAGGATTTTGAAATTGTGCTTTTAAAAATATTCAATGTTTGTGGCATCTGCTTCGCTGCAAAAGCTGCATAAAGGTCTGTTAAGATTGAATTGTGAACATTTCCTGGTTTACTATGATTGATCAAACATTGTTATTATTATCTTATTATGGTGGTTTGAAAAAGTATGGCCTTCCTAGGTTCATATAATTGAACATTTAGTTGCTAGGAGGTGGAAATCTTTAAGAAGGGTTAGAAGGTGTGGACTTATTGCAAGAGGTATGTCACTGGGTCTTTGAAGTTTAAAAACTCTCATATCATAGTTAGTGTTCATTCTCTCCCCCCTCCCTCCCCCTCTCTCTTTCTCTCTCTCTCTTACTTCCTCTCTCTCTCTCTCTCTCCACTCTCTCTCTCCCTCCCTCCCTCCCTCCTTCCCTCCCTCCCCCCTCTCTTTTTCTCTCCCTCCCTCCTACTCCCCCTCACCCTATCTTCGTATCTCTTCTCTGTGCTTATACATCATAATGCAAACTCTTAGCCCTTTCTTCATGCCACCATCATGGATTCTCCTCTGAAACTGTGAGCTACATTAAATGCTTTCTTTTATGAACTGCCTTGGTTATGATGTTTTATCCCAGCAATAGAAAAGTAACTAAGACAAATAGTACATACATCAATTACAAAAAATATTCATCATTTAATTATAAACATGATTTTATGTGAAATAACTTTGTAAAATAATTTAAGTGTTCTGAAACATCCACCATATGATAAGATAATAAACTACAATGTCTGATAAGTCAGATGTATGTTTATAAAACTCAAATGAGTTTCTGGGAGGAAGTAATAATGTTCATTATTAGTATTTTAATCCATTTGCTAACCTAGCACTTCTGAGTTATTAATTATTCTTTTTATATTTTCAGGAGTTATTGAGCACCTATGCTTTCACTACGCTCGATGGTTCCTGTAGTTAGATTATTTCTCCTTTTGATTTATTTACTATAATGATATATAATTAAATTTACTTTTACCTATTAGGATATATTTTTAAAGTTTCCATGAGTTTACAGAAAATGTCTCATAATGAGAATAGGAATATTTTGCATTGACAACTTAATATCAACATAAAGAAAGTCTCTATACTGCTGCTTTCCTGACATTCTGTGCTGTGGTGTCATAATATACTTCATTTTGAAACTGTATATTTATTAAAACATTTATATTATTGTTCCTCTTTGTGTTTTAATTAATTTTACATCCCAAATATTTCCTCCCTCCTAGTCCCCTTTTCCAAAGTTCTTCCCCAGTCCTTCCTCCCCTTCAGCTCTGATAGAGTGCTCCCCGTCTCTTCCCCCGTACCTCCCAATCCTTCTGCATCTAGTCTAGTCAACATGATTAGGTGCATTTCTCCCTCTGAAGCTAAATAAGGCAGCCCTGTGCTACCTATGTGTCAGGTGCCTTGGACCAGCTCATGTATGCCCTTTGGTCGGCGGCTCAGTCTCTGGACGACCCCAGGGATCCAGGTTAGTTGACACCATTGGTCTTCCTATGGGGTTGCTATCTCCTTCAGCTACTTCCATCCTTCCCCTAACTTTTCCATAGGGCTCACTGACACCTCCTTCTGTCTAATGCTTGGCTGTGTATATCTGCGTCTGTCTTAGTCAGCTGCTAGTAGAGCTTCACTGAGGGCAGCCCTGCTCCCAGCTCCTATCTGCAAGCACAACATAGCATCAGTAATGGTGTCAGGGATTGGTGCCCCACAGGATGGATCAAAGTTGGGCCAGTCACTGTCTGGCTATTCCTTCAAGTCTCTGCTCCATTTTTGTCCCTGCATTTCTTTTAGACAGGAGCGATTTTGGTACAAAAGTTTTGTTGGTGAGTTGGTATGCCCATCTCTCTACTGGTGGTCCTGTCTGATCACTGGAGGTAGTCTCTTTGGGTTACATATTCCCAGTATTAGACATTTCAGCTAAGGTCATGCACTTTGCATCTGACAAGTGAATATTAACCATGAAGTATATAATACTCATGGTATACCCCATAGACCCTAGGAAATTAAACAAGAATGAAGAGCCAATCTGACAAATACAGAAGGTGATGCTCACAGCCATCCATTGGACACAGCATGGGGTCCCCAATGAAGGAGCTAGGGACAGTACCCAAGCTGCTGAATGGGTTTGCAGCCCCATAGGAGGAACAACAATATGAACTAACCAGTATCTTTAGAGCTCCCTTGGACTAAACCACCAACCAAAGAAAACACATGGTGGGACTCATGGCTCTAGCTGCATATGTAGCAGAGGATGGCCTACTTGGTCAATGGGAGGAGAGGTCCTTGGTCCTGTGAATGCTCTATGCCCCAGTGTAGGGGAATGCCAGGGTGGGGAGGTAGGGGAGGGTGGGTTGGTGATCAGGGGGAGGAGGGATGGGATTGGGGGTTTTCAGAGGGGAAACCAGGAAGGAGATAACATTTGAAAAGTAAATAAAGAAAATATCACATACAAATGCAAAAACATAAAAAATAAAACAATGAAGAGCCAAGAAAGGATGCTTCAATCCTACTTAGAAAAGGGAACAAAATAAACATGGAAGGCAAAAGGAGGTAGAGATATGGATAGGAGGGGGAGGGGAAAGAGGAGCAGGGGCAGGTGTGGGTAGGGACAGCAGAGAGGCACAGAGGGCCAGCAGAATGAATGGAAATGTTAAGCTGCTGGTGGAGGGGTTGGGGGGGACCTCTAGAAAGTCCCAGAGACCTGTAAATAGGGGTCGCTCCCAGGACTCAATGTGGGTAACCATATTGTTTCTTTATAAATTTTTATTGGATGTTTTATTTATTTACATTTCAAATGTTATACGCCCTTCCCAGTTTCCCTTATGCTGTGAGGCATTAAGCCTTCAGAGGACCAGGGGCCTCTCCTTTCATTGAGGTCATATAAGGCCATCCTCTGCTACATGTACATGGGTCCTTCCATGTGTATTTTTTGGTTGGTGGCTTAGTCCCTGGAGCTCTGGGGGGGGGGGGGGTTCTGGTTGGTTGATATTGTTGTTCTTCCTATGGGGTTTCAAACCCCTTCAGCTCCTTCAGGCTTTCTCCTAACTCTTCCTTTGGAGTCCCTGTACTCAGTTACATGGCTGGCTACAAGCTATCTGCATCTGTATCAGTAAGGCTCTGGAAGAGCCTCTAAGGACATAGCTATATCAGGCACCTGTCTCCAAGCACTTCTTGGCATCAGCAATAGTGACAGTGTTTGGTAGCTGCACATGGGATGAATCTCCAGGTGGGGTAGTCTCTGGATGGCCTTTCTGCTCCACTCTTTGTCCCTGTATTTCCTTTAGACAAAAGCAATTCTGGGTTAAAATTTTTGAGAAGGGTAGATGGCCCCATTCCTCAACCGGGGGCTGTGCCTAACCTCTCCATTTGGTCTCTCCAGGTTCTATCTCCCCTGTGTTGGGTATTTCAGCTAATGTCATCCTTGTGTTCTTGGAGCCTCTTGCTTTTCTGGCATCTGGGACTTTCTTGTGGCTATCCCACATTCTCCATCCCCCACTGCTACACACCTATGTTCAATTACCTGATCCTCTGTACATCTCTCCCCAAAACCCTGTCTTCTCCCACACCTGATCCTGCCCCCTTTTTTTACCTGTCCCTCTCCTCTCTTCCTTCAAAGGCCCTCCTACCCTCTAACCCAAAGTGATTATTTTGTTCCACTTTCTAAGCAGGACTGAAGCATCCACACATTGGTCTTCCTTCTTTTTGAGTTTCATATGGTCTGTAAGTTGTATTGTGGGTATTCTGAGTTTTTTGCCTAATATCCACTGATCAGCAAGTGCATACCATGTGTGTTCTTTTGTGACTGTGTTACCTCACTCAGGATGATATTTTCTAATTCCATCCATTTGCTTGTGAATTTCATGAAGTTATTGTTTTTAATAGCTGGGTAGTACTCCATTGTGTAAAAGTACCACATTTTCTGTATCCATTCCTCTGTTAAGGGACATCTGGGTTGTTTCTAGATTCTGACTATTAAAAATATGGCTGCTATGAACATCGTGGAGCATGTGTCCTTATTACATGTTGGGGCATCTTTTTGTTATATGTCCAGGAGTGATATAGCTGGTTCCTCAGGTAGTACTATGTCTTAATTTTCTGAGGAACTGCCAGACTGATTTCCAGAGTGATTGTACCAGCTTGCAATCCTACCAGCAATGGAGGAATATTCCTCTTTCTTCACCTCCTTGACAGCATCTGCTATCACCTGAATTTTTTATCTTAGCCATTCTGACTGGCATGAGGTGGAATCTCAGGGTCATTTTGATTTGCATTTCACTGGTGACTAAGGATGTTGAACATTTCTTTAAGTGCTTCTTGGCCATCCATTATTAAATTTGCATTAACTTTATTGAGAATTTCACACAATGAATCTTGATCATGTTCCTCCCACATTTCTCCAACTCAACTTTAACCCATCACTTATTTCCTTACCCATCCAATTTCTCCAATTCTTGTCTGTTTTCTCATAACCCATTGAGTCCAATTTTTGCTACCCATATATTCTTGAGTATGGAACTATCTAGAGGAGTATTGTTGACCTAGCAGGAGTGACACCAATAAATAAAGTTAACTGTCTCCCAGCATCTACTGTGTGTCGTTCAACAGCTACAAGTGGGACTTCATGTCCACTTCACTTTTCCATGATGGGATTTTGTCTGTCCTGAGCTTACACAGGTCTTAAGCATGTTATCATGACATTTGTGAATTCATATGCACAACTCCCCTGTTATGTTCAGAAAACACTGCTTTTTTGTAGACACCCCTGGCTTCTGGATCTTACAATATTATTGTCTCCTTTCTTGCACTGACCTTATAGGCTTGGGAGGAAGGAATGTGATGTTGAACAATCAACAGTCCCTTATTCTCTGTACCAGTCATGGATCTCTGTGTTCATCTGCAGTAACTAATAGAAGAAGCACTTTGAGGAGGACTGAGAGAGACATTACCACATGGGTGTAACAGTAAATAATTAGGAATTGTTTTGCAACTATGGTCAAATCAGGAAATCAGAATCAAGGATATACACTTTCTTCTATGGCTTATAACCTTTCTAGCTATAGATCCTTGGTCATGATAGAGGTTACATCTTGTGGAGTGAGCTTTAAATTCATTCATCTGGAAAGTGGTTGGTTACTACAATTAAACCTATGACACTGGTGTACCAATAAACATGTCTTACTAGGCTGATCATTATTGTACCCAACAGGGTTCATAAATGGGTAAGATGAATGGTTTGCTTTTCTCTTCTGGTGGCATGTATGACACCATCCAGAACGATGAAAGTGAAAACTAGCCACTATCTTTTGATTTTTACAATTCAGTCAAGACTGATGCGGTATTACAGTATTGGAATACACTGTATCTATCCACACATTTTACTTTACAAGTGAAATTTATATCGACATGGATGTTTTATTTATATGTAGAATCTAATTATTTCAACTTAAAAAATTCCTTTGAGCACTTCTGGTTAAGTATGTGCAGTCTTAAGAAAGTGCTTCTATTTTTTTTTCCTATGACTATCATTATATTTCTCTGTTTAAAAGAGAGTTTTCATTTTTTCTTCCATAGTATTTATGGTTCAGATTAATTATTTCAGCTAGTCAAATGTGAACATCCAGTCTCCCTTCTGGTTAGTATCAAGTTCATTTACAGTAACAAATAAACTTTCTCATGTCCAATATCCACTTATCTACTGCTTCATTTGACATTCTCAGTCTTTGACTTAAATCACTTGCCTAAAATATATTTATATGTAAAATTCTTCGGGATAAACTTACTTGGAGTCATGTGAGGTTTTTGTCTCTGAGTATTCATTTCTGTCTCTGAACTTGGCCACCTCATCCTCTCTCTGAAGCTCTCATGAAGTATATGTTGGTTTAGTTTGTAACCTACCCAAGCCTAGAAGCAGGCCAATTCAGACTTTGCTGCCACTGAAATGAGATCACCTGAGGTGTAGCCTTCTGACTTAGTAGGCTCTTTGTTATGTCAACTACCTTTGTACTTTGCCAAAATCCTGCTTCCTGCTGAGATACCCATTCCAGAGACATTGCACATCATCATCTTCAGGCTGGACCCGGGTGCAAAGAGTGGACTGGTGGGGGGTGGGCCTACCCTCTTTATAAGCATAGACTCCCAATCAACTTTGGGGCCTTGAACAGAGAACTTTGTCTTGGCCTCCATATTTCTCTCAAATGTTCTCTCCCATACAGCTCCAGCCTCCCCCTCATGAATCCAGTTAGTGTAGGCCGTGGGTGGCTTACAGGTGGCATGCCTGAACAGTGACCTGAGTACGAGTGGATCAACCTGGATCAACCGGGAGAACGCTGTCTTGGTAGAGCTCTACAAGAAAAAGTTAAGAAGATGTATCTGGCACAGTGAGCAAGAGGTATTCATGATAGTACTGGCTTTAAAATTTATTTTTTCGAAATTGTTGTGGTAGGTGCAAAGAGATACAGGCTAGACAGAGTCAGTCTTGGCCCAGCGCTGGTATCAGCTAGGGGTTGACAGTGGAAAATGGGAATGAAAACAAATTCAGGCATTTGTCCACAGTCAAGAACTGCATTAGGCGAGAGGAGTAGGGCTTAAAATAATAGAATAAAATAAAGATAGTAAAATTCAAAAAATAAATAATATTAGAAAAAATAGGGAGAGAGAAAGAGATCAAGAGAGAAGGAAAATGGATTTCAGAACTCTCTCAGGGTCAGGGGGAAATCCGGAGATGGTCATGTTGTTTGTGTTTGGTGTACCAATATATGTCCATGTGTCAATTCATGCCTGTCTTTGTTTCGTTGTATGAATGACTGTTGTTTTATATTTCATGTTGAAAAAGAAAAATGTTTAAAACTTTATCTGCTGGCTTTCCATCTCTTGATTTATTCAGTTTACACAGTGGAGGCTGATTTAATTTGCCCTGCACTCTAGCCAGGAGTGAGGCATATAGGGTAGTGCATCTGCAGCTTCTTAGTTCTAAGGGAAAAAAAAGCTAAGAGTTGTTTTTTTCCTAGAAAATTCTCTACAGTTGGGTTCAGCAATTGAGAAAGTGCTTTTTTATCTAGAAATTATAGCTAGAAAAAGTAAAATTCTTTGGTTGGTCTAAATTTATAAGATTCATGTAGCCACGTAATTTGGTTTCTGACTGGTCTTGAAGGTGTAAATATGTTCTGCATGTCTTGGTCATTGAATGTTGGCTTATAAATTATTGGGTATGATCAAAAAGGTGTAACATAGCTTACAAGAAAGTTAGCTCTGAGGCAGAGGCAGGTGGATTTCTGAGTTCGAGGCCAGCCTGGTCTACAGAGTGAGTTCCAGGACAGCCAGGGCTATACAGAGAAACCTTGTCTCGAAAAACAAACAAATAAACAAACAAAAAACAACAAAACAAAACAAAACACATAAAAAGAAAGTTAGCTCTAATTTGGTTACTCAGAATTGGGGTCATTTTAAATAACAACATGTGGCAAAAACCAGCCCAGAAAACTAGGCCCCTAAGATACTTCTAAATTGAGATAATATTTTATGTAATTCTTATCCTAGAAATAGTCTTATAGAGATAAGATTTAAAACAATGTTTCTTTAATGAAGCATTAAAATTTATACTGTCATGCATTCATAAATTGGCAGCCAAACTTTGTAACGTGATAGAGATGTTTTTAATATTGATTTTAAAGATGATAAATTGTTTTAAGATTGAGTTTTGCTTTCTCAAGGTTGTAGAAATATTCTAACATTGCAAGAGAAACTTAAAAATTATGATTAAAATTGCCAGTGTTCCATTGACAGAAGCTTGCAATTTGATTGCAAATTTAAGATCTTTAATTCACCTATATACTGTAATTAGGATAATTACAGGAGTAATCATCTCTTGAGAGTGCTAATACAGCTCTCTGTGGACATACAGCCGTACAAAGCAAAAGACAGTCTTATCTAGATAATATTCGTCTTTGTGCAAAAATTGGACTCTTATACACATTGGCTATGGTTGCTGCTTTGCAGAAGATTACTGTACAAACAACTTTTTCACAATACTAAAAGTTATAAAAAAATGTTTTAAGTATAATCATGTTAAGAAAGACTGTCCAGAATTAGAGGCATAGACAGTTGAATTGTTCCCCTAGAATCTGTCATCACTGCAGGTGGGCCATGATGCTCAGATTAAAAAATATTTACATTTGAGTTAATAAGAAGTTCAGAGCAGCCTCAGGGAAGTTTGTGCGAAGTTTCTTGCATTTTGCAAACCTTGCCTAAGGAAGTTCTTGAGACCTCACCCCTTCTTGCCTTCAGGGGGATTTCTTTTCATCTAAACATTTGTTTCAGATCTACCCAGGTGTTGTTATTAATAAAGTTTAATTTCACAATTTATAAAAGGTCAATCAGGCTGTAGAACTTATAAAGGCATTACAATCTGGCCTGACTACTCCATATAAAATTATTATAGATTGAAAGGTTTGTTTTTTCCTTTGTATTCTGATAATTGTAAAGTGTTTGCTTCTAGTGAACTGGTGATCACTGGAAAATTTTGCCTCTAAGTATGGCTAATATAGCTTTACATTATGTCTTTGCTTCAATACAAGAAGCTAAAAGTGAGTTTGAATCTTTCAGTATATATTGTGGCTTTGGTCTGATTTGGGAACAAGTGTGCTATGATGGCAGGTCAGTCAATGATGGGCAACCAGATTTCAGAATTATATCAATCTAAGACAGAGATATATGCCAAGAGGCCATTGTTTGTTAATAATACACCACAGAGCCATGTTTGTGCAAAATAAATACAAACAAGCGGCATATATTCTCCTTGACAGATAAGAATAGTTCGGGAAAATCTGAGATTTCCCAAAGCAGGCATGGCTGCCAGCCACCATAACTCCCAGGCAGGACTATAGAGAACAAATAAATTTTATGTCTCAGTCTAGCTACTTTTTTTATTATATATTTAGGGAGGAATTGTAACCTCCCCAGCCTAGAAGCAGGCCTATTCAGACTTTGCTGCCACTGAAATGAGATCACCTGATCACCTGAGGTATAGCCTTCCAACATAGTAGGCTCTTTTGTTATGTCAACTATCTCTGTACTTTGCCAAAATCCTGCTCCCTGCTGAGATACCCTTAAGACATTCCAGAGACATTGCACATCATCATCTTTAGGCTGAACCCAGGCACAAAGAGTAGACTGGCAGGGGGTGTGCCTACCCTCTTTATAAGCATAGACTCCCAATAAACTTTGGGGCCATGAATAGAGAACTTTGTCTTGGCCTCCATATTCTCTCAACCATTCTCTCCCATACAGCTCCGGCCTCCCCCTCAGGAACCCAAATAGTGTAGGCAGTGGACACATGTATTTTGTTTCATAATCTTTTCCCACCAACTTGATACATATCTAATAAATAAATATTATAAGTATATATATTTATATATATTATACATATATAAAATATTTTCTCCTCTCCTTGGTTTCTTTTTGTAAAATTAAAATCTGTATTCAAAGCTTGGTGAATGCTAGGAAATTTTTGGACCCCATAGGCATTTCCCCAGCCCCCTTTTTCTTCTCCAAATATGTATTTCCAATGACTTGTCAAGAGTGTTTATTTATGTCATTTTGGTTGGTGAAGTTTTTTTGTGAGCATCTCTATTGAAATGATCATATGCTCAGCTCTCAAATTTTTACTTGGTTCATTAAAATGATCTCTAACTCATTTCTTATTGGTTCTTTTTATGAGCACATGGGTTTTGCCCTATCTTCAATTGAGTGTTGATCTGTTGCCTTGTAGCTCACTAAGACTAAAGAATTATTTTGAATTCTTGTCAAGCAGTATATACATTTCTCTTCCTTGTTAGGCAAATAAACGTTTCTCGACACTATTCTTTGACAGCTTGGAGAGTAGATGTTTTGGGTTAAGTGAAAGTAGAAGCAAAGTTTTTACAATTTTACTGCCTTTTCTCATGGATATAATTGCATGTTATAGCCTACAGTCTGGATTCTGACTTCATGAATGCTTTCCAATTTGGTTCACTCTCATGGGCTCTAACTCCTTGTCAGTCTTCTTTTTCTATTAACACACATGTTGTTAAGTCTTCTCCTTTTATTCATATATAGTTTTTTTTTTTTTGATTGGTTGTTGCTATAGTTTCTTTTTGATATTCTTTCCTACCTATTCAGATCATGGATTACTAATATTTGGTAAGGATAAAAATGGACAGAGATGAGGAGACAGCTCCATCATTAAATTCCTTGCTGCATAAACATGAGGATCAGGAATCAATACTCAGAACTCTTATGTAAAAAAAAAAAAATGAATGGAAACAGGTCATGATGGCACAGGTGTTTTATGCCAGGACTAAGGACATGAAGAATGAGTGTCCATAGAGTTTATTGGCCATCCAATCTAGCTGAACTGGTGAACTCCATATTAAGTAAGTGACCTTGTCTCAGATATATAAGGTGGAAAGTGATTAAAGAAGTTACTGAAATCAAACTCTGCACACACCACATAGATGGTCATATGCACTCATTTACAAGTACATCCAGACACATGCACCTCTCACGTGAATACATACAAACATACAAGATTAAGATCATAAACTAATATTATATAGTCACAAATGATCACTTGAATAAAAATCTGCTAACAATACCTGGTTATGTTGCTACTCTGATGGGCTACTACATTTTCTCTCTCTTACTGTGTGTTGTCTTTTTTCCAAATAATATTCCTGCTTCCTGTCCAAATTCCAATTAGAAGTCATTAATTCTAATATTGCTAAGGAATTTAGGAAGCACATAGGAATGGATTGTGATTTCTAGCTACAAAGTTTCATTAACAGATTAGTTAATAGTGTCCCAGTATCATGTCTAATTCCTAACCTACAAATTAAGATGAAATGGAAAATATGAAAGGCTAGTGCAGGTCATGACACCAGAAGTCACTTAAACATATCTCCAAGGAGAAAGTTTTTGTTGCTCCCTCAGAAGAGGTAGAGTCGTCTCCTTGGTTGGTTTACTCTAAAATGACCATACTTGTTCATGTTAATGAAGTAAGCATAAAGATGTTAAGGTAAACTCTACATTCAAAGTTCAGACACAAAACTTATTCTTGATTGTAAAAATTATATGAAAAATGTTGCCATAAGAATTTGACAGAGAGTCACCATTTGGACCAATGTGTCATTTGGTAACACAGTTTATTCAAAAATGTGAAAACTGAATTTGTCCATTTATTTTGGTTGAAATGTGAGTCTAGACCACATTCCCTATGGTATACATGCCATCATTTATAGATTTGGTTCTTATTATCTGAAAGATACAAAAATAATATACAAAGTGCATTCAGAATAAAGAAAGACAAAATAAAGAAAAGAAAAAAATGAAAAGAAATAAAATAATCATTCAGCTTAACTGAAATATTTAAAGAAAGTTACATTTCATTTGAAGTTAAAGATCCTACTCTATAAAACATATGACTTATTCTCAATTAGTAGCTACCCCTCTTCTTTTATGCACATAAAATTGCAGAAAGACATTGGTAACAAGCTTATAGATTGAATATACATAGTTTTTCTGGTTTTGGTATTTAATTTTTATTATCATTTGAGTGAAAATGAGTATTGTTTATGTGATGTGAGAGGACACCTCTGTCATGCTTTATAACAGTCTGTCACTTTTACCCTTCCTCCTTTATTTGAATCCCAGGAACATGTCTCATATCACCAGGCTTGCCCATCAAAGCCTTGATTTGCTGATCCATCTTATTGGTCCAAGACTTACCATTTAGATCACTGCATATATGCATATATCTGATATCTCCTCTTTGAACTCAATGACACCTCTGTAACCCCAGGACCATCTTCTGCACCACAAACTTATGCTCATACATTCTTGTACTTTTGTTTTGTAACCAGTTGAATTCAACTAGGGCTCTTGTCTGTGAACTTGGGGTGGGACCTGTCCTTGGGAGCCTGGAAATAATGATTATTACTATTCTTAAAACTGTCCATAGCAAATTCTTCAGGAGCAAGAAGAGTGCATTCAGGGACTCCCCACTCCATCCATGTTTGACTGCTGCCAAGACCAGTCTTGTACATGCTCAATGTCAATGAACATAGGTTCTATGAGTTGTGCTTTGCAAAGGCTCTGGTGTTCCCAGACCTTCACCCTCCTTTTATGTCTACATTCTTTCTGGGACTACCCTAGAAGCTTACTCCACAATGAGCTGGGTCTTCCAACCTCAATCATCAACCATAAAAATGCCCCAAAGGCTTACCTACAGACTAATCTGGTGGCAGCCCGAGGGTCCTTCTTCCTAGATAGCTATAGATTGTGTCAAGCTGATGTAAGCTACCCATTTTAGTGTGGAACTTAGCTACACCACTTTGTCTCCCATCAGATAGCATACTTCCAGCCACCTTCCCAGGAGCTTTTTGTATCTGTGAATGAAACACACACGCGCGCGCACACACACACACACACACACACACACACACACACGTGCACATCCATACACACACATACCAGTTAATTTTAATATGCTATGACTAGCTCAAAGGCTGGACAGTTCTTTTGTTTTGTTTTGTTTTGTTTTGTTTTGTTTTGTTTTGTTTTAAAAAAAGAGCAACCAAATCCCAGCACTTTACTCTGCACACATCAGCTAACAATGTCAGAGTGTAAATGACAAGAGAAAAATGCACAATACAAAGATCATTTGCTTTGATGGGATCATGAAGAACAGAAAACCTAAAAAAAGAAAAGTAGACTGTTCTGATGTAGATGAGATCAAATTCCAGGAAAAGAGTTCCTGGTGTCCCATGAAACCTAAGAAAGAAGCTTTGAAAGTAACCAGCCAGCCCTGTACAAACATAGAAAGTTCTAGTATCTTTAATAACCCTTGTTCAGTGACTATAGCCAGTGATACAAGCAAGAAGACAATAGATGTTATTGATCTAACAATAGAGAGGCCCTCAGATGAAGAGGAAGACCCTCCTGCCAAAAGGACATTCGTCTTTATGTGAGAAACACAAAGCAGCCCAACCGAAGGGTTTCTCACATATCAGCCATCTTCTGTAAGGGTGCCCAGTGTGGCTTCAGCTGATTCTGTTTTATTAACAGACTACTCAGTACCATTCCACCACACGCCAGTGTCAAGCATGTCATCAGGCTTGCCAGGTTTGGATTTTCTTTTCCTTTTTCCAGTTGATCCCCAGTACTGTCCTCCTAGGTTTTTGGATAGTCTCACATCACCCTTAGCTCCCATGAAAGCAGTACTCACATTAGTTCATCCAGCAGCAGGAGTGAGACAGGAGTCATAACCAGCAGTGGGTCCCTGATATCATCTCTTTGGACTAAAGTCAGACATACTTGATTCTGGGAGTCATTCATCAAAACTCTTTTTGGATGTCTAGTCCATGTAAGCTAATTTTTGCAATTTAATATTTATTAAAAGGCTGAACAGTTCTAATCCTCTGCCTGCTACCCTAGGCTCATCAGGGAAGTGGCCACTTGCATGAATTCTTACATGGCTCATTGGCTCTCTCTCCTACAGCTCTAAATCTGATCTCTCTTCCATAACATCTTGGAGATTCTCCTCTCTTCTACCCCTGCATCCCTTCCCCAACCCCTGGAACCTATAAGTCTTTCCTCTCTCTGCCCAGCCATACAATTTATCATAGCATAAGGCTATTAGCTCAGCCTTTCGGCAATATAAATATCTTGTTAAGTTTTAGTTAGAGATTTTTCAATGTTAATCTCATATTATCAAATCCTTTTAAATTCAATTAGTTTATGTTTATATAATGTTGAACATTTTTTCTTAAGATTTATTTTATATTATGTGTATGAGCAGTTTTGCGGCATGTAGTATGTGAACCAAATATATGCAGTGCCTCCAGTAGCCAGAAGAGGATGTTGGTTTACTAAATACTGAAGTTATGAGGACTCATACGACGAGTACTAGGACCTAAAATTAATTCTTTTGCAAAAGCAAACAGTGCTGAGATATGTCATCAGCCCAACAAAACACTTCTTTTCCTTAAAGATCCTCCATTATCTATAAAGGGATTACCTTCCTCATATTGATTTCCCATTATTATTATGGAATTGAATAAAATAACATATGTCAATCAAGACAGAGTAATTTTACACTACCATCACTGAAACAAGGCTTTGCCATTAGCATCAGAACTAAAAACAACTGAAGCCATCCACTAAGAGCCACCCACATCATGATTCATGTACCTTTATCATGACCAGCCTAAATTGTGATTCCATAGGGAAAATGTGGCATTAATTTTCTCACAAAATATTCTGTACTCTGTGTATTTATTTTTCCTAGTCTTCACATCGCATATTAGAATGGAAATGTCTAGCGCACAATTCTAAACATGGGGTTGTATTAGCATTTGTAACCTAAGGATGACCAATACTCCCAGGTTTTACAGAAGTGGGAGAACTTGGTAATAGTGACAGGATAGTAATAGTAATGATGAAAAAGTAAATTTAGGAAAAGCCAGCAATAGAAAATGGAGGTGGCAACTTAGGAAAAGCCAGCAATAGATCTTTGCAACCATTAGGACATGCTCCAAACATAAAGATTAATCCATCATTTATCTTACCCATGAGGTGAATCTGTAAATGGCTTCATTGATCCATGGCTATGTTCAGTATCTTATGCAACAGTAGATCAGTCAGAAATTTGTTTGTGTGGTCAAAGGGGAATTAACAGGAGAGAATGTGTTGGAATTCCCATCTTGGTTCCTTTCCTGGTTCATCCTGCTGCTTCCATCTCTTCATTTTAAACTAGAAGAAAATTTCTTACTATGCTAACAATGAAGGTGGAAACAACCCTGCCATTTTCCCAATAGGCAAATAAAAATGTTCTACTAGGCTGAAATTATCAAATCATTATATCTACCCACATTCAAAATGTATGCCATATATGTATATGCACATATGTATAATTAGATATTCATGAGGCATGTATAGTGTATATAATGGTTACATATAAAAAGCCCTTAAAGCTAATCTTTGAAAAGAAAATAGTCTGTATTTAGAAGGGGAGAAATGTTCTTTTCAAAGACAACAATTGAGCATAACTAATGAGCACTGTCAGAAAGTTCCAGGGAGGTCTCAGTTGATGGAGATGCATGATCCGACAAATTCAAGAGATGCTCAGGGTCTCTTCTGTTCTTCTTTCAAGAGTGGAAAAAGCAACAACAGTGTAGTGCATTGTTCTAGAAAATGGTCTAACATAGGAGATCTGGAAGCATAAAGTTGCTTCCATTATATGAAAAGCCTTTCACCTGACCTATGTTGGTGTTTAACTTCCAGAATAATCTTTCTGGTATAGTTATTAATATCAGTCAAAAGCATTGCTGAAACAATCCAATGTTCTTATGTATCAAGATGAACTCAGTTTTGGATCTGATCTGACAGCAGCTATGAATGAGTCTGTGGAGAAACTGACTTAATTTCCTTTATTATGTATTCAGACCAAATGTTTATTTGGAAGCAGACTGCTTTTCCAATAAGCAATCCAGGCAGGTAGAGTAAGATTTCTGTTCTGTCATACAGGTGAACATCTCCTCTTTTTCCCAACAACTTTCCCTTTTATATCTTAATCAATGTACTTTTTGAGTTACTTGCCCTGCTTATGGGAGAAGTGGGGCATGGTGCAAATATTGACAAGGCTTGGACTGCTCTTCTCAGCAGGTGTGATTTGGGCTGCCCTGGGGAAATCTGATCTGTATGGTCACTCGTGGGGAACTTTTATTGGTATTACATTCCCTCCTTTTATTAGTCAGCACAGATTACATTTCTTTCCTGAATTACTTTACCTAAAATACTTTGCTTTGGGAAACGAGAATGTGCATAAAATGACAGGAGAACTAGATATTTATTATTTCAGCACCTTTTGGTAATGGAGTGCTGAGGGCGGGAAGATTATTTGAAGAGTCTGATCAGGGAGGAGACTGTGAAGGTAACTAGCAATCACATCCTGGCTGGAATTCCAGATACTCTCTGCAACCACACACATCTAAAGGTCACTGTGCATGTGAACTGCGTAAGAGACCTTAGTGAGATTAAAACTAAAGGCTGGGTACTGGAAAATGAAGCCAAAGGATCATGTCAGGTGTGATCAAAGAGATTAAAAGCTGACCAAAGAGAATAGAGACTTTGGAACAGAAGTCATGAAGAACTGAGATGCATCTGGTGGAAGACATGACACTTTCCTAAGAGAGAGAGAGAAGAGAATTTCAACATTACAATTTATATTTCAAAATGGAAGACACTATCAGCAGACAAGTGGTAAATAACTTAAACAATATATGAATACCAATTCCTTGGAAAAATGGTATATTTGTCAGGAAAATTTGGCCAAAAATTGGACTAGAAAGATTTTTTTTTAATATTGTATTCTTTTTTACTATGTCTAAGGGATTGAAGAACCTATAAAAGCCAGGGCTGTTTTCAACTCAAGTGACCAACATGAGATATAAAAGAGAAAAAAATGTAAACAAATATATTCACCCTTTACTTTGATATATTGAGTTTTAGGAAGATATAATTATTCAAATAATATCAAATTGTACATTTTTCATTTATGACTTTGGCATGCTCGTATTGTTTGAGCTTAGGAAATCCTAGAGTGTCTATAAATGCAAATGTGGATGGCAGTGTGAACATCCATTCATAAAGGTAAGCCTGTATGTAGGTCCTGGACTGAAGAGAACATGGTGGATAAGACCAATGCCTTGTGATTTCTCTGTGTCGATCATTACGTTATCAACAAATTAAAGTCTAACCAAATCAAATGTATGGAAGAGACCCTTGCAGGCTGCAGTCTGTAACTGAGTATGACCTCAGTGTGACATGAGCACATGAGGACGCAATATGCAGACCATGCTTCATGGACTTTCAACTTTCTTCGAAATATAATAGCATTATAAAATGTCTTTGCATAATTAGGAAGCATGGTCATATTGTTTTTCCAAAAGACTTTAAGACAAAGAAGAAAGAAAATAGTGTGCGTGCAATTGTGTGTTTGTGTGAATATATGAAAAAGAATTGAGGAAAAGAAACAAGATGAAGAAAATTGATGGATTTTAGCTATAATATTACTTGAAATTGATAGTATTTGCTGATAAATTTAATAGCTATATTTTAAGCTATGGCTAGGAAATTGGTTTGGGAAATCAAGTGACAAATCTTCAAACAGAATAACTTATATGCTACCAGCAGTAAATCACCTTGTTCCATATTCATTTCCTATGAGATTTTACAGATTTGTGTAATAGCTGTTATTATTCTTATTTTAGGGATGAACTAACAGGCTCACAAAGTTTTGGTGGCTTGCCTAGTAACAAAACTTGAGAGCAACGCCCATTCTGCTCTATGCCAGATCTCCTGACACAGGAAGGAACACTCTCCTACACATAACACTCTTCTCTCCGTGTAAATTGGACCTATCTACCTTTATCTCATGCTTAACTACAGTTGTTCAAAAAGTGACTACATTAAAAAATGTGCTGGTAATACTGAGCCAGGAGGAACAGTCACAGAAGGAAGAAGGGAATCCAGCATCTTTAGCCAAACTTTGGCCTTTCTATTAATCCTTGCTGATTCTGATAAAGGTTTCCATGGTGCAGGCACTCACTAATCTCATGAACTGATCGTGTAGCATCAACATTTAGAGCTGAAAGCCATTAGGCAACAGTAAGTTGGGTCACAATTGTTATCATTAAGAATTTATGTAGCACTTTATATTTAGAAAGAGGTCAATGAAATGCAGACAGAGTGGAGTGTTCCTTAAATGAATAAATCTGTCCCAGCACCTCAGTAACACAGTAGGTTCATAGAACAGTTTTCATTCTTTTTGATTTATAGCAGACTGTAGTGTTTATAACAGTGTGGAGTTTAAAATGCCGAGAAGCTGCTGCTGTGCTCAGTCACAAAATACCACATTTTACAGTTAACAGTTTCAGAATTAAACACTTCAGGTCATCAAGTAAGTGGGAAGAGGCAGGTTGATACCTTGATGCCCAGAAAATTAGGCTAGAAGTTATCCAGATCTATACCATTGACATCATTGCCTATCAAAATAGCTTCAAAAGGATGGTTGTATTATTTGTTTATTTAACTGTTGCTGGATATTAAACCCAGGGCTACACACACACACACACACACACACACACACACACACACACTAGCAAGAACGCTGGCAGCACCATATACTCAGGCTGTAGCTTTAATGTTTATGAAGAACTTACACATTATTTATTTTAGTATTCATACTAATATGATGGAAGAACTAGCAATTTAAGAAAGGAAGTAGTGTTCTCAGAAGTTTTATGATTCTTCTTAGACTCAGATTCTAAAGTCCTAGGTTTAATAAGGAGCAAAGAACATTTATGTCATGTTGCAGCACACATGTACATGAGAACAACCCTACTTACCCAGAGAATTCAACCATCTCACAAGCAGACCCTCCGATGACTGAAAGTATTAAGAAATCATTTTAAAGTGTCTTTCTCAGTCTCCGGTCTATCATTATTTCAGAATAAATTAAAATACACTACTTGTTTTAGAAAAGCAGAAAAAGCATAGTGGAAATATTTTTATATTTAATTTTAAATATGTACTTTTGAGCACATATGTAGTATACAGAAGCCCTGATTCCTATTTCATCCAAATAAATATGAGGATGCATCATGGTCACTCACACACACAGCCTGTGTTGCCCGGGACCCTAAAGCCCAACATCATACAAATATAAAAATATAAACGCAATTCTGGAAGTGTTCATGTGACAGGCCATAAATTTTCCCATTTGAATGATTATACCAAAAACTACAGCATTAAACTATTTGTGGAGACCTTAAAACTACTATTTTAATTAATAGTCAATGTATCTGATGTTAAACAATGATTGTCTAAGAATTCAAATATGTGTAACTTCAGATTTGTTATAAAATTATAAAGATAAAATTATGAAAAATCTATGAGTCATAAATTTCTCTTCTATACATACATACATACATACATACACACATATACATATATACATTCATACATACATCTATTCAATAATGAGTCATATTCTAAAATATTATTTATGGAATTGTTTATTTTAGTTAATACTGAGAATAAACCAAGTTTCAATCAACAAAAAGACTGAAATAATGGCATGTTTTCTTCATTGTTATATGAGACATTAGGAACATACAGTGGTATACACTGTCAATTCCACCACTGAAAAGGGCAAGTGTACAGTTGCAGAAAACACAGTAAACTAGATGATTGCAAATTTCTGTTGCAAATGACTGCAATTAAACCACACAACTCTGGAAGCAGAAATGTATTTCTCCACTACAGACCATGAGTTCTAGGTGGTGCTTGATGTGTCTAGAACATCTCATCAGTCTGTAGTCTGTTCACTTGTCTAGATATTAATACCAATCTTCTATTTTCTTCACTCCTGTCTAGCCAAATGTAATCCTGGAAAATGAAAAGATAATTTAACTATACCCACTTTCTCATCCCTCTTTATCTTTACTCTTAAATCATCTAGAATTTTCCCCCTGAGACACATCCTTTAGTTTCTCCCTTCCCTCTGGAACTCACAGAAGTTATGCTTTATCCCTCTTCTTTCTGTAGCCATAATATTTTCAATGCCATGATGGCCTTGTTGTTATAGCATTGGTTCATTGGTAGACCTCATCTTACTTTCCTCAAACCATTGGTGCAAGAGGTCATCACCTGCTTCAAGAAGCAGTGCATTTTCTATGCCTCCATTGAATCCTGCTGTTGCTTCTCCTCCTGCCTACGGACTGCTTTTATCTACCTACTTGAATGAGTACTCATCTTCTTAGAATGTTTGAGTAAGTTCATGGACCTCTCCTTTCTTTGAGTCTATCCTTAAATAAAAGATATGATCATGCCAGGCGTGGTGGCGCACGCCTTTAATCCCAGCACTTGGGAGGCAGAGGCAGGCGGATTTCTGAGTTCGAGGCCAGCCTGGTCTACAAAGTGAGTTCCAGGACAGCCAGGGTTATGCAGAGAAACCCTGTCTAAAAAAAAAAAAAAAAAGAAAGAAAGAAAAAAAGAAAAAAAAGAAAAGAAAAATATGATCACATCAGTTCTCATACCTTTAATACAATCCAAGTGTTCATGACACCAAAACTCTATTTCCATCTAGGACCAAACCCATCAGAGAGAGATTTACTATATAGACTTCTTGTAATTACCACTGAGATTTTATCAGAGATTAACAGATCAAGATCTAAGGTCTATGTTTCTAATTTTCTTTTATGAATATGATCCCATCTAGTTCCCTGACAACCTTTACTTTCTGTTGCTCAGGTTCAAATCCAGAAAATATCTCTCACACTGCGTTCTCTTTCTAATCACATTAGCCCATCTTACTAGTCTCATTTCAAATTATACAGCATGTATAATTCTACCAAAGGACTTGTGATACTGTTACAAAACTGATAGTAACAGTACTACTGCAATGGTGCTCTTTGAACTTTGTGTCTTTAAGTCAAAAATATATTTGCATCATTTGAATACTTAATTGCAATATTTATATTTATTTACTGATATGAAGCACTAGCCAAATCATCTGGAAATTAAGATTAGCTTAAATTCCATAGTGATTTATAGTATTACGTGAATGCATGTTTTCATGTATTACTATTATTATGTGATAATTACTACTATTATTATTATCTATCTAAATATTAATGTCAGAAGCCATGACTCTCTCCAGGTTCAACTTCAATTTCAACACTGTCTAGCTTATTATGAGAGCTTAATCAACTTCATAGGCTGCTTGGTTTATCCAAACATGTTTTATTTCACTTGAGTTTCAATGCACAGCACACAAATACTGAAGTAATAAGACTCCACAGTCTACATCAACACTGACCTGTACCCTATCAGTAGTCAGAAATGAGCTTTGGAGGATAAGCTGGCTTCTCATGTTCCTCTGTGTCAGGATTCAGGTACACAGGGCATGAAGGAGGAGGCAGCATATAAATGCACAGAGGATTCCAGACAGAATCTTAAAGTAGTAAATGCACTTTCAAAAATGAAAAGGTTTACTTCAAGGTCTTGGTTCCTTATACTGTTAGAAATATTATTCAGGGAAGGTCTTTTAAAGAAACTCTGTTCACATAGTGTGCAATTTCATGTGCAGTTCTGTCAGACGACTGGGGACTAGCTTTCTATTCTATAATTCATTTGCCACCTTCAACTGTTAGCACATATGTATGTTTATTTAAGACTATATTTTACATTTATTACCAGATTAAATAATATATATGCAGTACCAGGAGGAATATCCTCCCTGCCCCTGTAGTAATATCATGCACTAAAATTTTAAAGAATAGGAGAGATGCTCATCTATCCAATGTGCCTCCCCACATGGGTCTCTTCTTTTCTCTAAAGAACATCTAACTTTAGAATTTCATTGAGTTCATAAGCTCACAAATAAGTTCTATTGTAATAAGAAAAGTCAAAGGGAAAAACAGCAGAGTAAAGAAAACAGGCAAGAGGAGCAAAGTGCATGGTGCCACAGCAAAGCTGAATTCATGAACATGAGACTCATGCTTAGTGTTATGCATCTCTTTTAATGATTCTTACATCGTGAAAAGATTTGAGTACTTTCTATCACTCACTCTTCCCTTTTTAATTATAGTAGGAAATTTCTCTCTTTATTATAGAAAAACATATCATAGAAGACAAGTCTGAGAGAGAGAGAGACATTAAAAGAAAACATAGATGAACATTAAAGTAAAAGAAGTAGAATAATAAACCAGGCACAATCAGTAACTTAAACAATAGTCATAAAACAGGAGCTAAGAGAATGTAGGCAGTAACTTGTGGCGTGGATTGTTAGCTGGGGTACCTGGGATTTGTGTGCTTGTTCCTTGTTTGTTTGCTTTGCTTTCTTTTGTTTTTATCTAGCAAGGTCTCACAGAGGCCCTGCCGGCCTCAGCTTCACTACTATCATCCGGGAGTTGTTTCCTTTCAAGGTTTTCTGTGAGTCTCCTTACAAAACAATGAGCCTTTGAATTTTGCTGGCCAATGCCAAACCTCAAAACCAACAATCTATATACATTTTTGGGCATAATTCGTTTATTTCATTTTAAGTGTCCCTCTTTATCTATTTGTGTGTGTGTGTGTGTGTGTGTGTGTGTATGTGTGTGCGCACGCATGCATGCATGCACATATGTGTTTGTGTGTCTGTGTTTGTGTGTGTGTACATAAGCTCCAGAGAGTTTGGCTACTCATACAATTGTATCAGGTACTAAAAGGCTGAGTAAATTGAACTCCTAGCACTTTTTTTCAAAGGATGAAAAGCACAAGGTGCATTGAATGGGATTTCTGGATTACCATTAATGGACAGAATTCTTTAGAAATACTCTTCTTATAGCAGAACAAAAGATCCAGGATCTAGAGCTCTATCAAGAATGTGCATCTTAAGTAAGGAATGTCATGGAGGAATAATGCCCTATATCCTGTAGTGATGCCAGATCAGTCTGCTCTTCTCTCAGCTGTGATCTGAGGGTCTCAGAGACAAATATGTCTATCTACATTTCGAAAGGTAGTCTTAGAGATTTAGGTGTTAGTTGTGGACTTGAGTCCATCTTTCAACAGGGTGGCATCTAGATTCATCTAAGGATCTCTAAGGATCCCAGGACACATTACAACCCAACTGTCAAAATTCAAAAACCAAGAGTCTTTGAGTTAGTTAATGAGCTAGTTAGTTGGTCATTTGGAGGAGAGAGAGAGAGAGAGAGAGAGAGAGAGAGAGAGAGAGAGAGAAGTTTATCACCTACAGAGGTAAAGTTCCTTAAGGCTCCATATGTGTCAACATCTCAGTAGAAATCCTGAATGCCAGGAGAGTTTGGGATGATGTATTTTAGGTGCTGATATATCTTTAAAAAATATAGCTGGACAAAATGTCTTTTGAAAAATAAGAAAAGGACTAGAGAGAGGGAAGGAGTAAAGGGGAGAAAGAAAAAGTAAAGAAAGAAAACATAGGAAAAAGATGAACAAATCAAAAGACAATAGAAAAGGACATCCAACATTGGTATTATGCATCATAAGGGAAACCTAGAACATGAAGAAATCCATGGACATGGAAAATGCTACAAGTTTTAAGTTTAGAGGGAAAACAATAAGATCTAATGAATAGAGAATATGGAAAAATAAGAACATACAGAGGATAGCTATATTTTACCAGCTTGCCTGATCAGATAGATGATTAGCTGGTTAATATTGTTTTACCATGTATCATTGTTGCTATAATAAAGTACTCAGACAACAGTGACTTAAGGAAAAAGGTATTTATTTTGGCTTATAGTTACAATTTACAGCTCACAGTGGTTTGAGGGAGAGTGTGACAGGAGCTTATCTGACCATAATGTATCCCAAGTTAAGAGGCAGACAACAGGTAATGTGTGCTGATGTGCAGGTTCCTTTCTTCCAGGTGGGGAACAATGTCACCCACAGCAGATGAGTCTCCACATTCAGACAACAAAATCAAGGTCATTCCTACAAGCTAATTACAGATGCTGTTAAATTTAATATTTATACTATCACAGATAAATGGACTTTCAGGTATATAATAAATAGACAGATAGCCAGACAAGTAAATAGCTGCTAGATATAAATTAGAGACAGATAGGTAGTAAGATAGATAAATAAATACTTAGATATATGGGATAGAAAGATTAGATAAACAATAGATAGATGATAGATAGATGATAGATAGATAGATAGATAGATAGATAGATAGATAGATAGATAGATACATACATACATACATGCATGCATGCATACATACATACATACATACATACATACATATATAGATACATAAATACATGGATACATAGATACATAGGTACATAGATACACAGATAGATACATAGATACATAGATATATAGATGCATTGATAGAGAGAAAGGGAAATAGACAGATATTATGAAGAGATAAGATGTCCTAGAACAGACAGAAAAACACAATCAAGAATAACAATATGTAAGATGGTAAAATAATAAGACATGATGATGATAAAATGAGTTGTTAACTTATAATGTGTAATTAAAATATTTTCTGAAATTTTATTTACCTATAAAAGAAGTACAATTATTTCATAGTAATAAACTAATAGGCTCTTAGGGGTAAATATGAATGTCTTTCAGTATTGAGAAAATGCTAAAATTTAATTATATATTTAAGGATCAGTTAGTAAAATTACAAGGCATTGTAATTAACTGTGAATAACACATTGTAATTATCATTGTGAATAACTGTGAGGATATTAAAATATATGCAAAAATAATGGGATAGTAAAAGGGGTGATTACTAGATAATATAATAGGTAAAAGTGATGGGAGGCAGGGGGAGAACGGGAAGTGTGGAGGGTGTTGAGTGTGGAGAACTCATATATTGTCTTTCAAGCTGTTATAGTCCCTTTACTAACTACAGTAAATATGCACCAATTAAAATGGTGTAAGTATATTAAAGTTTAAAAGTAGTATAAAACAGAAGTAAAACTTCAAGAGAATATAAAAAATGCCTCTTTAAAAGATAAATTATAACTATATAGACATAGAAATCCGAAAATAAAAATTATATAAAAGAAACACAAAGACAAATTAAGTATAAAATGCCAGCAACTAGCATTATTTTGCAAAAATTTCTTTAAAGCAAGATAGCTGTACAAGCTAGAAAATACATAGTGACACAAGAGATCAGGACCCTAGAAAAACGAGCAATTGTCTATTTAAATACACACAAACATAATTTCCAAATTAAAATCAGGACTGATAGAATAAATGAGAGAATTAGACAATTACTAAGCAAATCACAAAACTTTTCCACAACTGTAAGACATAGTAATGAACAAATTTAAATTGTTTGAGAAATTTAGAATATTACCAGCAGAAGAATTTCAATTATGTCAGGAGATTTTAAAGCATATGTTGGTTTAAAAGGTTCTATTCACTAAGCTTGACATACATTAGAATTTAACAACAAAAAGCTAATTAAGTAAACTGGGCAGTAGTAATGTTAAACATGTTTTAGAACAATCTGTATGCCACACAACAAATGAAAACCGAAATGTAATACCACTTTGGAAATGAAATGAAATGAAATGAAATGAAATGAAATGAAATGAAATGAAATGAATCCATGAGAGATTGACATTTGAAAAACTACTACATAAGGCAGCTGTTTTTAAGCTGAATGTCATGACCCCATTAGAAAACCTCTATTTCCCAAAATATTTACATTATGATTCCTAAGAGTAGTAAAATTACAATAGTGAAGTAACTACAAAATAAATTTACAGTTGGAGGGTCACCAAAAGATGTGAAACTGCATTAAAGGGTCACAGCATTAGGAAGGTTGAAAATCAGTGACTTAAAGGATATCTATGTATTTAAGAACAGATTAACAAGAAGAATGGTCACAAATCAAACTTTAAGCTTCTCTTTAAAGAACACAAAAAGTATTTGAGTGTGAACATACATGCTCCGGCAAAGAACATGTGCCCAGCATGTGGGGATTCTCAGGGTCAATCCCTGACACTTCAAAGATGAAGAAAGAAAAGAAAGAGAGCTGAATGAAGAAAAGAGGGAAGCATGAAAAGGAAGGTTAGGTAAAACAAAAGGAAATATAGACTACATAGAGTCTTACATCATTTACACTTCCTTTTAACTGAATATTTAAAAATTGGTATACTCCTGAGATTGTTGATCCCAATAAGACACAATTACAATTCTCAGGAATTAAAATGCAAAAACAATAACTATAGATATTGAAATGTGAAAATGGTGATATATTAAATAATATAGTATCTCATTGTGATGCTGTTAATAGGAGAGAGGAGAGATAGACAGGCACTTTAAAAATATGCATTATGAAGACATATTTGGTTTTTCTATTGAAAAATGGAATATGTACATGTAGATTAATTGTTCAACATGCACACACTTGTGGGAAGCAGGCATGGCCGCATGGGCCAAGATGGCGCCCTGACTCTATGCCAAGCCCCGTGCCCTTCTCTTGTTTGTCCCAGTCTCAGTCATGCGAAATAGAAGCAGTGCGTGTAACTTGCTGGATATATGGTGTAATGCCTCCTGATACCATTCTATCAGCCTATCCATTAGAGGCTTGCCTGCACGCTAAAGTCATGCCTTGGGCGTGCCTGTCTATGATTGGACTCCTTAGTGTGGTGTGAGGTGACGTGAGTGAACTGAAGGGGATAAATTGTGGGCAGTCCCAGAATATAGCAGAAGAAGTGGGAAGCTGGAAGCTGCGTGAGACCTGCTTTGGCGTCCCTGTCATTCTTTCCATTGTCTCTGCTGGTCGGAGATGTGGGTTGCACCACACACTGTTAAAGGTCTAGATGCTCTTTGTTAAGATCTGCCCAAAGTTCTTGGAGGAGAGCAAGCTTAATACTAGTCTATACTCACCAGATTCATTATTTGTCATGTATCTGAGAGATATCCAAAGAAGGGAAAGTGCATGGATAATAAAATGAGAGACAGGAATATCAAAAGTCTTAGGAATGTGGCTGAGAACCTGATTAGAGGGGAGAGCATAAGATTCTACACACTCCAGTCTCAGACAAGCCTGCTGACTGCAGAGGATATATGGCAGCTATTTTTTTCAATGTTAATCTGATCCTTTCTCAGTTCACCAGCTTGCTGAATAAAATGAAGGACCTGGAAAAGCTACAAGTAAATGATGGAAAGAAATAGGAAGCATAAATGAATAAAGTACAAACTGAAGATTCAATTTGTCTCCATTCATTGGCATTTAAGGATGAGCAACAGGAGTCTGTGCATATCAAATTCTGCATGGCAGACTCCATATACAGATTGCAAAAATTACTGCTCACAATGGTTGAGAGGGCAGAGTCTGCCACCCATAGAAGGACATTAATCCCTGACTGCAAAGAAAACGATATTGAAGAGATTATGTTTAAGGCAGATGTGACATATTTCTTTGCAAATTCGTCCAGTAGGTACAAATGAAGAACACATGTTTTGTTTTGTTTTAAGAAATTACCAAAACATTGCTGTGAAAGTTTCAAAAGTCTTGCAAATAAAAAATCTTGTCAATCAGCATCTCTCAAATGTAATCAAAAATCTCACAAACCAAATACAAATTGTATTAAGATATTATATCAAAACAAAATGAGTCATATTTGAGAAAGTAAAGGCAACATTAACATTTATTTTCATAGAGAAGTTGAAATAAATCATTGAATACTGTCAGATTCAGGTAAATCACTTGGCATAATTGCACCTTCATTCATGATTTCAAAATTACATTAAACTATGACTATGAAGTGCTCTTTGACCTGGTGAAAATGCTATAGTGGTTTTGAAAGTTGTCTCCAATGTTGTAAATATTATTCTTTTAAAATGGTGGAACTCATGTCTCTAGCTGCATAAATAGCAGAGGATGGCCTAATCGGCCATCAATAGGAGGAGAGGCCCTTGGTCTGGTGAAGATTCTATGCCACAGTAGAGGGGAATGCCAGGGCCAGGAAGCAGGAGTGGGTGTGTTGGGAGCAGGGGAATGGGGGAAGCAGATAGGGGGTTTTTGGAGAGGAAACTAGGAAAAGGGATAACATTTGAAATGTAAACGAAGAAAATATCTAATAAAAAAGAAAAAGAAAAGAAGAAAATACCTTTCATTGTGGGAAGCCTTGGCTCGGTGGGCAGCCACAGCCTCGTGGAGCCTCGGCTCGGTGGGCAGCCGCAGCCCCATGGAGCCTCGGCTCGGTAGGCAGCCGTGGCCCAGTGGAGCCTCAGCCCCAAAGGCAGCCGAATCTCCATGAAGCCTCGGTTCTCCGTGAAGCTTCGGATCTCTGTGAGATGTAGGCAGCAGTGGCTCCCCGCCATTACAAGATGGCGGGGGACCGGCTGGCTGTCAGGGAAGAGAGCCTAGTGTGCATGTGCAGCTCTCTTCAGGCTCTCCTCAGGCAATAGCCCCCCCAATATGCTAATGAGGCGCAGCTTGTGGCACCAATGAACGGGCCACATGCAAATGAGGTGTAGCTTGGTGCACCAATCCGCATCCACACGACACCCCCCCTCCCTGGGAGAGTATAAAAGAAGCAGCTCTGCTGCTGTCCAGGGGCCTGGGAATCAACTATCAAGGTGCTCCAGAATAAAGCTGACTGAGAAGATCCCGGTGGTGGTGTGTCTTTCTTGCTGGTCGAGGGAGGCGCGTTGCATTTCATTAAATTTTTTAGTAGAACCAAACTGTGGCTTAAACGGAGTTAATAGAGACATGTTGGGTAATCAATTGGTCAGACTTGCTAATTAAGGAATGCTATCAGAAACCACTAAAGCTTCCCCAAAATTACAAAAATCAAAACATTTTCTATTATCAAATAAAGTTGATATCACTCCAAGAAGATGAGCATCTGAGGTTCGTGATCTAGGCTCCCTTTTCTCACAGACAAAATCAGAACAGTTAATACATGTCATATTAGTTCAAAATAAGAAGAACTAAGGAGAAGCTATGTGAAAAACCTATGTAAAGTAGAACATAGAAATAATAATACTGTGCATAAATATAAATTTAAATCTAATATATGTGTTTTTCATTAATTGATTTATTCCCTTTACATCTCAATTGCAGCCCCACTCCTCTCCCCCGAGTCCCACCCTCATAAATACCATCCTTTAGGTACCATCTGCCTTAAGTCATGCAGCAGGACTAAGCACACCCTCTCTCACTGAAGCCTGGCAAGGTAGTCCAGCTAGAGGAAGGAAGTCCAATATCAGGCAGTAGAGGCATAGACACCCCTCACTCCAATTTTTAGGGGACCTACATAAAGACCAAGCTGTACAGCTGCTATAAATGTGTGGGGGTTCTAGGTCCAGCTCCTGCAGGTCCTTTGGTTTGTGGTTCAGTGTCTGTGAACACATATGGGCTCAGGTTAGTTAACTATCAAAAACTCTAGGGACATCTCATGCTGGCTAGGATGTGGAGGAAGGGGAACTTTTCCATTGTTGGTGAGAGTACACACATGTACAAACACTTTGCAAATCATTTTGGCAGGTTCTCAGAAAAGTGGGAATAATTCTACTTCAAGACCCAGCGATACCACTCCTGGGCATATACCCAAAAGATGCTCCACCATACCACAATGACACTTCCTCTACTATGTTCATAGCAGCTGAGGAATGGATGAAGGAAATATGCTACATTTACACAATGGAATACTATTCAACTATTAAAAACAAAGTCATCATGAAAAATGCTAGCAAAATGGTGAAACTACAAAATAGCATTGTGAGTGAGGGAACCCAGACCCTGAAAGACTTGCATGGCATGTAATTCCTTATTAATGGACATTAGCCATAATGTACAAGATAGCAGTGCTACAATCTACAGACCCAAACAAACCAAGTGAACAGGAGGGCCTAAAAGAGGATCCTTGAATCTCACTCTGAAGAAGATATAAAAGAGATATAGGAGGTGGATGATGGAGGGAGAGGGAGTGAAGAGGGGAATAGGCAAGTGATCAAGTATGGAGAGATGGGAAGGTAGGATAGGCATAATAGGCAGAAGAGAAATCAGTAGGGTGTATCTCTGGGACTAGCTGGAGACCTAGGATGGGGAAGACTTCTCGGGGGATATGTGCATGTACTTATCAGAGACTCCTAGCATCTGGGGATATGAAGACTGATGTGGCTACCTCATGTAACCATGTAGGACTTTCAGTGGAGGGACAGGGACATCAACTCATCCACAAAACCTTCTACCAAAATTTGTCCTGCCTACAAGATACACAGGGATAAAGATAAAGCAGAGATTGAGAGAATAGCCAACCTATCACTGGCCAAACTAGAGACTCATCCCATGTAGGAGTGATATCCCCTGACACTCTGCTATGCTTGCAGACAGGAGTTTGACATAACTGTCCTCTAAGAAGGCTTCCTCATGCAGTAGATGGAAACAGATGCAGAGACCAAGAGCCAAACATCAGGCGGAGCTTGTGGAGTCTCGTGGCAGAGTTGGAGATAAAATTGAAAGAACCAGAGGGGCCAAGGACACCATAATATGTATTTTTAATTTAATGTTTGCACTTCCTGGTTGAGAATCTTCAATCTTTGTCACTGTTGAGTCTGTTTTTTCTCTTTACACTGCATTTCTAAATGGCTCATGTGTGTTGTTGGCATCATGATACATCTGTCAATATGAAAAATGATATGTTTTCTAAGTATTCTGGCTCTACGGGCTTCTATTAGTAAGCTGATTTTGGCCTCACTGTGATTTTAGTGTCTGGATGTATGGCTCAGAGTTTCATAGGCTGGATGCTTAATCCTCAGGTTAACACTATTGAGAAGTGATGTGGAAACTTTAGAGATGAGAGCCTTTCTGTAAATCTTTGTGAGATCCCTGTCTTCCTTTGGCTTTTTCTATGGTCCTGTCATTTCTCTACACAGCCGCTCATGCTGTTGGTATTCTCTTCTCTATCCTCAGCTCCTCAGGACTACAAGCACCACACCTTCCAATCTTCACAATCTCTATATCCATGAGCAAAATAAACGAAATTCCTTTGTAATCAACATAACCTAAGGTCTAATTATAATCAATACTCTCGAAAGCTCACAAGATGGTAAAGACTACTATGATAGCAGTTCCCTGGTGGATTAAAAAAAAAAAAACCACTAAATATATGCTTGTTCAAATTTTTTCTTACTGTGAACAAATGAACAATGACTTTCAAGGTCTGTTATAATCTGGGCCTGAAGTTTTCCATTTTAAGTGATGTCTTTAATCTGTGATTTCTTCCCTATAACAAAAATTTAACCTCTCTACCATGCTTTTAAAAAGTCATTATAGTATATAAAAGCTTAATTCAGGCACACTTGCATTCTACCAGTCTCAATTCTGTAAAATAAGAATTATACATTTTCTGTTAGACACCTGAGCTTTGCCATCACTCTCTATAGAAGACTGCTGCTTTCTAACTTTTCTATTTTTTAATCATGACTTTGCTTAAGTTATACAGATGTTGACACATATCATTAAAGGTTCAGTCATATTTTACTCATTTCTCTCTGCTTTCAAGTTACTTAGAGGAATGAAGGCTATAGGTATAAGGGGGGATGGCTTATACATCAGGAATATTGTAGGTTTAATATGGTAGTATTTCAATTTGACTTTTTATCTTTACTTACTTATCATATTTATGTATGCATGTGTCTAGGCCTGTATGTGCCAGAGCATGGAGTTGGAGGTCCTAAGACAACTTGAGAAGTGTATTCTCTTTTCCTCATGTGTCTTCTAGGGTTCAAACTTAGGAAGTCATGCTTGACAGCAAGTACCTCTGTCCCCAGAGCCATCATACCAGGCCTAGTTATTAAAATGTTCTAGATAGACTGCCTTTATGGAAATGTCTTCATTTGAGTAAAACACAACACACACACACACACACACACACACACACACACACACACACACAAAGAAATGAGAAGCATGTAATGAGAAGAAATGTTGAGTTTAATAAGTAATGGGAAATTTTAATATGGACCTATATGGAGACCTCTTGCCTATGATCTGCTTTTATTAACATGCTTCATGCTAACAACTTTCTGAGATGCATACATTGCTTCTCTCAAACTTAGCCCTGAAGAAAGAGATGATGTCAAACAATAAGAAACATAACTTTGTCCAAATTCATAATGTAATCTGTTGAGCAAATGTTTTCTATGCTTTTGTATCAGCATGATCCATGTCATAACAGGCTTGGTCTTTTTAATTAGCAAGCTTCTCAATGCCATGTTTTTTGAATATATTTTTCTCCAAGCACAACAGTAGGTGAAGACAGAGGACAAAGAATTGCTCATAAAAAAAGAGGAGCAGATGGAAAGAATGACCCGAATACAGGTAGAAAGAATGACCCAAATTTGAAAAAAAAAGATAAAAAGAATAATTGCTGAGAAGCCTTCTTCAATAATTTAGACATGAATGAAGGAATGAAAATTTCAAGGTAACACCAAGAACTGCCTACATCAAGCATCCCTGTTATACTCACAACCACTCCTGGTTCTAGTAGAGGCACAATGTAGACCCCATTTAGATCATAAACTTAGAAGGCAAACATAAGAGATTCTCCTCTTAGTCCATTCAAATTAAAAAATCGGCATATGAAAAAAATGCTACCCTTCAATACATTTAACAATATTCAGCATTTTCTTTCTTTTTTATCTTTTAAAAACCTTCATTGAAAAAAAACTTTTCTGCATTTTCTTAAAATATTTTATATAATATCATAAAACGTGCTTTTGAAAAGTTTATATCTAGAGATATTTATATAGAAATCTAAATAAATACATATTAACACGCACTATGTCATCTGTAGTGAGAGCCCATCACAGGAAGGGCTGCAGGAAATATCCTTTTAACTGAGGCAACAGAAATGGAAGAAGCCTTGATAAAGCATAAGTACCTAAGAAGATGAAGAATAAAAAAATCAAGCAAGACCTGAAAAACAGACATCTCAGCCAGAGAGCAGAACATTTGAAGTAATGAGAAGAAAAGGCATTGTAATAGAAAAGAGAGAAGGCATAAACACCTCTAGTACACAGACCAAAAATAATCATTGTTTTCAAAAACCAGGAGATGGGTTCCAATTTCCATAACTTAATAAAAGGCACTTTACATGCAAAAGAGCCCCAGAAAAGATTAGAGGGTGAATGACCTAAAATAATGCTTTTGAATTGCCCTTTTTTCTCAAAATCTGATATTATTCAATACAATATTATGTACCAAAAAGTAATCTAGTAACAAATTAATTTTTAGATGCCTGCATCAAACAGAGAAGGCCGTGTGCAAATAAACTCAGCAGGTAGCTAATAGCTGGCTTCTCCCAATGTCTGATTGCCATCCTTATGTATGAAAAAGTAAAAGTATCAGTGTTCTGCCTTGGGAATATCACTAACATATTTATATAGGTGATTTCTCATACTAGTTAATAGAAATCAATATTCTGACTATTAAAAGAAATATAAGAGTTTGAAGTGAGTCTAAAGTTTAAAATTCTATGATGGAATAGATAGTAGATTCTACTTTATTGAACATAAACTTGCCACGTGTACATAGAAGTTAAAGAATGCTTGATATAAAACATACTTATAGTCTTCAGATAAAGTGTTTTTGTTCCTCAACTTTTGTAGCAGCACATCTGAACTGACAAGTTAAATATTCTTTTAGAAAAATGCAAAAATCCATCACAAAGCTCTCAAAACAGGTTAGGAGCTATTAAGGGTGGCTTACTGATCAGGATTAGATAACCAGTTTTAATTGAAAACCACACAATGCAAATCCAAATGCTAGTACATTCTTACCTTCCATTTTGAAGGTAAATAAACTCTGCTGCAAATAATTTATTTTATAAAGACAATTTATTTGCAAAGATATTATTCACAACAGTATCTTAGATAGATTTTAAGTTAGCGAGTCATCTAACATGAGTGTCTTTCGCTACATGGACTTGTTACCTCATTTAAAATGGTTTTCAGATTCAGGATACTTATTGAATAGAAAACTTCAATGCTTGGCCAACCTTTCCTCACCAAAGCCTCTCAGACTTTCTCTTCTAATAGTGCTTATGTATCTCAACTGAGGATCAATTGTTATCCATGTGATTACCACTCATGACATCACTAAAATAATCTCAGAGCTATGATCAATAGGCTTTACACACAATAGTGTAAAAGGTGCCTGATCTTGGGTGACCCATGGGGGCTTTCTTGGCTGCTTATGGCAAATGAGAACACTTGGCCTTGGCTTCAACACTAACATATTTTCCTCAGTACTCTGGGTATCAAAAATAAATAAATAAATAAATAAGATATCCAACTTGATCACCTATGTATTTGATGTTACTTAAGCACTGAAATTCAATTAAATAACACTGAAACAACATGATTTGTAGTCAAGTTTTATTAGCTTGTTTTCTTTTGAACTCCAAGTTCCTACAAGGTTCTAGACATGCTAAAGAAGTCTTAAAATCTTTCAAATAAAAAAAAATCATCTATAAGTTTAAAATAGTATCTGTTTCCGTAAGATCCTGTACTGAGCCTTTCTACACATATTTGAATTAATTCTTGCAAATATCCCCAAATGATGTTTTCCTATTTCATCATTCTACAGTTATAAGGACTGATGTTAAAAAATAAGGAAGAAAAGTTTCAAATTTTGTGGTTCACGAGCTTCTACTCTATATGTATATCTCTATATAAGATACTTTTATATAACAATCAAACACTTATTACTGACTAGTACAGGCCTGTGTACCATAGGCTTTCCACAGAGATCTCTAGCCTGGCCGGGTACAAGATTTCCTCAGAAGGGAAGCGACTCTGGGCAGGAAGGAGAAGTCCTTTCAGTTGCTTGTGCTGCTGCAGTTGGCTCTACCTCTATCTCTGCCACTCCATCAGGTTACAGGACTCACTTATTCCTCGCTGCCTTGCACTGAGTCATGTTGGGCTGGGCCAACAAGAGGCTGACTAGCCAGTGAGGAGTGTGGAGGAACTTCAGGAGGCGCTTTGGGAGAGCAGAACTCTTACCAAGTGTTACAACTCTTAGGACAGAAGGCTCAGGCAGTGGAGTAGTTCTTGCACACCTTTAATTCCCTGGATAGGATTTATATACAGTTTTGGGGGAGTTTGGGGGAAACCTTATTTGCATATGGGAAGGCTTGGTGCTGCTCCTAGTGACTGATAGCCACACACCCCTCCTGTGGGGGTTGTAGGGCCTATGAGGGCTGTAACTTCAACAGGAGCCAGGGCCCAGGAAAATTGATTCAACGCCTTTTGTCCCATTCAGGTGGAAATCATTACCCACAGCGCACCTGTGTTCCAGATCTTTGCTCGACTGGAGACCAGGCTGTCTGTGCACGGCCCACTGCCCCACAGACTAGCTTTTGTGCTAAAGGAGAGAGATGTAGGACAAAATGATGTGGTTGGGGTGTGTGTGTGTGTGTGTGTGTGTGTGTGTGTGTGTGTGTGTGTGTGTGTTGAAAGGCAGATGATATTTACTACATTTCAAATAAGAATAATCCCAAATTGAAAAACTGATATTTGCCTGAGAGAAAGGTAATAATAGAAACTTGGTGTGGTTTGGGCTGAGAGACCACAATCTGCGTAGGATTTCCTTTTCCATCTCCAATGTGTATTTCACCTCCTTTAACTGGGCCAGAGCTTGCAGCCATTATAAAGCTATCTTAATCTTCTGCAATGAATGAAAGATAGACGTAAGCCGGGCGTGGTGGCACAAGCCTTTAATCCCAGCACTCGGGAGGCAGAGGCAGGCAGATTTCTGAGTTCGAGGGCAGCCTGGTCTACAGAGTGAGTTCCAGGACAGCCAGGGCTATACAGAGAAACCCTGTCTTGAAAAACCAAAAAAAAAAAAAACAAAAAACAAAAAAAAGATAGACGTGAAGATTGTCTATTTTGGTCTTCTGAAGTCATGCAGTTAGGATGATAATGTGGAGAATATGTTCTCTGGTTGTTCTATGCTTTGTTAAGGGGAAATGAAAATTTCGCATATAGGCTAATTCATTTGCTTGGCTTTTGGAAAGGGATGCCTGTTTACCTAACCTTGATGGGCAGTGAGGACTTGGAAGACCCTGTGAATGCTCTTCTCTTAATTAACTAAATCTAGAACATTGAGTTCCCATGTTGAGCAAGAGTAGAGCACATATGCATGGCACTCCTAAGGTGTAACTGAGCTTACAACCACTACCTATAAGAAATGTAGAAATAGCACAGAGTTCACATGCAGATCTATCTACCAAAATCTCTATTGGATGGCTAGCCTCAAGGTCACATCTTTGTTTCCTCAGATATATTTAGTAGCAACTGTAATCTATCTTTAAATAACACATTCTCTTCAGGAGAAAAAAGAAAGAAAAAAGAAAACATTTCAACCTTTTGAAAGTGCAGCCTCAGTTCTCCAAAACAAAATTTATCAAATTCTCTTGTGTTCTTAGTAACAACAATGAAAACAGACAATTTCTTAAGTGGAGAATTGACAAGTGACAGTGATTAATGACATTTGTGTTTATTGGGTTGGCCATGGGCCAGGTATGAGCAGTGCTTCCCTAGACCCCTTATTGGTAAAATTACAGCTTAAAACAGGTGCACACACATTACACATAAAGTAGGAGAAGAGGGCTTACATCCAAGAGCGTCTGCCTACTTTAGCTTCTGCATTTTGTACTTCAGTGAAGGAGAAATATGGAGAGAACTCATTCCACAGAGTTTGATGCACACTGTTTCAAAACCTGTCAAGATAAATGTAAAAAAGCTTATCTTGATTTCTATTTAATAATTATTTTAAATTTTAATAGCTTTTCAATTTTTAATTCATCTTTCGTTCTAGTTATATCTTCATAAAAATATACAAATAGTCAAACCAGGAGGATTCCAATAACAGTGACATCGTTCTCCTGATTTTATCTGTTGCAGAACACAAAGTAGGTCCTTGCAAACCTCCAGTCCCATCAGTAAAGACCAAACCTCCTGGGCCATTTGTTCTCCTCCTAACTAACTACATCTCCTGCAGCTCCATTAAGGCCCCGCTTGCTTCTCTTACAATATTTATTTCTTCTTCTACCATCTCATCACTGAGATCCCAGATTTGTAATATTTATGCATCAAATGTTCTCATTAAAGTTATTGACTGTGATGTCTCCCCCACTAGGAGAGCTGGAAAAGTCAACTCAGGCACTCTCAGCCCACAGACACAGATAAAGAAGGAAAAGACAAGAAATACACAGTGACTCATCCTTGCTGAGGGAGAAATAAAGTGGAAATTCTGATAAAAAGAAAACCTATTGCATGCAAGTACTCTAGCATGTATACTGGATAAATAAAAAAAAAATTATGTAAACCAAAACAGGCTTATAAAATAAAGGGAACAACATTATTTCTGAGATGGATGTCTTTTTTATTTGATATAAGACAACTTGGGGCCACAGTGAATGTTTTTCGACATTTTCTAAAAATTATTCAAGTGTTCTAAAATGTTATGTGAATGTCTCCTCACATACTCTCTGGATTTGAATATTATTAAAGCATTTATTCATATCAATTCCATGAATATTTCTCCAGTGAAACCAACACATAGACTCATCTTTCAACCCCCTGCTGTATACTGATAGTGTAAGAAAGAAATAAAGTTATATTAGCAATAACTTTCAGTATGTTCAAATTTTTGTTGAGGTTTTTAAAGTCTTTCTCTCCTAAGGCATTTGAGTAGTACAGAAGATTGAACAGAGAATTTGGAGCACAACCATTATCCATCACCTACTGTTTAAAACAGTTCAGTTAAACATACACAATATACACAGACCAGCAGTTCCATTTCATTGTCAAAATAACCCACAAATACAACTTCAGTTGAATGGGTTCCAGAATCCAAAAACTGAGTCTTTGCTGGTTAGGGGGTGGGGCAGCATTGAGAATGTGGATATTTTAGGTTATCTAGTAAAATAAAAATTTGTCCTGACAAAAATGTCAGTGCCACCTCCTGCTTACAATAACTTCCTCAATTTAAGATGTATCACATAAGAAAAATGCATAAAAATATCTTTCACAAACTGGTGTCTCTAAAGACATTTATTAAGAGCCTCAGACGTACAGCATAGAACATAGAGAGAGGCCAAGAGTCCAGTTTATCTTGAGAGAACTTGTAATCAAGTGAATAACATCTACGTAGAGACTGTACAGTGCTGCCTTCTGTGCCATCTAAATCAGGCATCAGTGCCAAGGCTGGGATGCGGAAAACCATGTCTGATCTTGGTGCATGGTCAAGCAGGTGATCTAGATGCACTGATAAACACTTCAGACAAGGCAATATGCCATTGTTACCGTACACTGTGGGAAAACCACTGCTGCACATACATGATTGGAATCAGAGCCCTTAGAACACAGGAAGCAAGCTTGCTGGCGTTGTGTGAGGATTCTGAGACACCACGAGGTGAGATGGTTGTTTCCTTGCTCATTGTAATATATTTTGGTAAATTTATGTCATTTTCCCGTGAATTAGAGAGTGAATTGCCCCCCCCCAGGAGCCTAAGAACAAATGGAGTAGATCCTGACTATTCTGCCTCTAAGTTGTTAAAGGGTTATTGGATTAATAATACTTAAGTCTAAGAATTTAATTGACAATATTTCCATTTCCTGCATTCTTTCATTAATTTAATCATCTGTTCATTCATGCATTACTAAATATGCTTCTGACAGCAAACCAGATAACCTAGAAGAAAACAAGAACATAAGCCAAAAGTTCTACTTGCTAAGCATTTACTATGTCCAGTTCTCTTTTGAAAAACAAATAATAAATTTTCTGCAAATATGTTGACTGGGCAGTAAAGAAATCGTTAATGATGACATAAACTGGGCCACTCCCATACCAAAACATAAGCCTAGAGATATCTATAAAGAGGGCATCAGTGTTCCCCTTAACATGTTCCATCCTATTTGATCAATTAGGTCTTATAGAACAAATTATGCCACATAATCGATTCACCCAAAAAGAATCCATTTTCTCAGATCTATGTTCATAATTCTCCACTTAGTCCTCATCCCAGGTCTCAAACCAGCACTGTAGTCTGAAATAACAAGTCTACTTCAATGTTTGAATGATTGACACTTTTATGGTATATTCATCAGCTAGTCAGTAAAATACTTTTGCTATATCTCTACTTTTACTTTTCTACTATTATTCTGTCATTCACTACTTGGACACAAACTTTAAAATAAAGCAATAATCATGAAAACCTTTCTATTTCATATTTTTTTCAATTGCTATATTATGGGCACACCTACACACACCACAGAACTATAGATTTAGATGCCTGGTGATAGACAAACGATGTTATTATACAGTTCAGGGCATTTATTCATTTTGAAGCTATTTGTGACAATATTAGAGGAAAGGATGGAAGGAAAGATGGAAGGTGTCACATTTGTCAGCCCAAAATTTTATAAGTTTATTTTATGCAACTTTCAATTCTAAAATGGGAACAGTCCTTTTAGAACATCTTCAGCCATGAATACCATCTTTTCAGGGACCATTGTTGTAGGCGATGAATTACTTAAGCTCTTGGCTCTCCCTCTGCCCTAGCCATCTGTCTCTAGATGACTTCATCTATCAGTACAACAATCAAAAAACTAGGAAAATAAAGTGAATTGAATCACAATCTCTAAATTCATTTTGTGTTTCTCTCCTTGAGGAGATGTGGTGCGTGAAAAATTAAAACTGACTAACATCATGTTCTATTGTGCTTGTTTGATTGATTTTTAACAGAGATAATCTAAATCAAACACACCCGAACTGACTCACCCTTACAATGTAGCTCATTCTCTCTCTGCCTCTGTCTATCTCTGTCTCTGTCTGTCTCTATCTCTATCTTTCTCTCCCCATCTCTCCCCTTTTCCCCACTTTCCTTTTTTTTTTTTTTCCTCCTCCAGTATTTCACTTGTTTCAAGCTGGCCATGAACTTGGTATGCAGCGCAGATAACCTTGAACTCCTGATCCTCCTACCCCAGATTATCAAGAGCTAGAATGATGAGCAGAACTGTCCACACCATAGCAGGCTCCAGAGCTCCTTTCCTGGTCTCTTACAGACTCTTATTTGCCACACTGTGAAGTCTTTTCTCAGTTCCTGCATTGCTTCATTCTCTGACACATTTTCTATTCCAGACATTCTTCTCTGAGGAACATTTTTTATATTCCCATCTTCGAAAGAAGCCAAAGACTACCTACCTATTCCTATAACCTCTCTGGATGATGCACATTTGCCTTCTAAGCCATCAGCAGAGAACTTGCAGGTAGATCTTTAGTATCTTTGTCAACACTATGGCAAAAGAACCACAAGTCACAAGACATCTGAGGGGAGCCTCAAGTAAAAAAAATAACAACAAACTAAATAGATGGAAAAGAGGGTGGGATACATCTGTGGTACCCTACAAAAAAAAAATGAATATCAAAGCAACAACACAAAAATCATTTTGTTTTGTTTTGTTTTGTTTTATTTTGTTTGTGATACATTTTCATAAGTAATTTAAATATGTATTCATTGTCACATGTCATTATCCAGATGTGTGCTTAGGTCTATATCCAGCAAGCAATTGGACAGAGGTTTCCTTAAATACCTGAGATCACTTCTCCCAGACTTTGATAAAATAGTCTCTGTGAGGGACACACACTTGGTGCTTTGCCAGACATCACTGCTCTGTCCCGTCCTTCATATTTATTACTTTAGTTCTTACTTAAGGTTAGCTAGAGATGATGTCAGAAAACTCTAGTTTATCCCTGAGCATCTACACATTACACATGTATGCACTATGTCCTAGGATCCCAGGAATTTACCTAAGGATTTAAAATATTCAAGCAGCCCATCCTCCCTCAGATTTTTATTTAAGATTTTTTTCCATGGGTTTCTTTGTTCCCAAATTGTTCTCTAGCTCCTCAAGAAGAAAAGCACAATATTGAATCTATAAACAGTTTAGTAATATCTGACTTTATTGGGTGATATCATTGTAATTTAAAAAATGAGAAAATAAATACTTAAAAACTTAATAAATAAGGGGGGAAAACCCTTCCATTGAGAACTATAGTTCGATTTAACTCCTCTCATCTGACAAATTCTGGCAGAGCCTGTGTTCTCAAGGAAACCCCTTTTTATTATCAGTTTAAGATCAAATAATGCTAATGCTACTTCATATCATAGAAATACATGTGATGTATTACATCATTTTAAAATTGTATTGTATTGTATTTATTGTATTGTACTGTATTAGTGTAATTCTTCAAGTCCTGCTGTTTGCCTAGCTATTTTATGTCAAGAGAGGACATGAATTACACCTACATTTCTCACATCTTTATCTTCACTTCTTAACCCCACTTACTGTACATGGTGGAGTGTACATATAATAGTTAAGTGTTCAGTAGAGTCGTGCAGACTCATGGAGAACTCATTCAAACCAAAATGCACGCACACACACACACACACACACACACACACACACACACAGCCATTATTAAAGCAGTCTTCATTGGTTTATAGATAGTGTTCATGAAAGCCTCCTGGGTTTCTCAGATATGGCACTCTATGAGATCCATGCAATGGGTTTGGCCTAATGTTGCTTGCATTATACTGTTAATTTTTGGCCCCCCCAAACTGCCTACAGGAGTGTCTGCGCATAAGACATTGAGGGACCCTGTCCCCAATTGGCTCTGATTGGTAAATAAAGACATTAGCGACCAATGGTTGGGCAGGATAGACAGAGGTGGGAATTAAGGATTCCCAGGTTTGGGAGAGACAAGGAGAGGAACAAGAAGAATTGCCATGAGAAGGGTGTAAGTCAGACAAGCCCTGTAAGAATCCAGCTAAGTAGCTCTAGTGGCCACTTTCCTGATTGAGTTTGGGGTAGCTGAGATGTAATACAGATTTTAAAGAATGTTAACTCTGGAATACAGGAGGGGAGTGTTTGCTAGCCGCTGGAAAGATTAGAAATGCCCAGCCATTAAGCTAGTCAAGATTAACTGGTGTGTGTGTGTGTGTGTGTGTGTGTGTGTGTGTGTGTGTGTGTCTTTCATTCACAAATTCAGATAGCTCTTGGATTTGTTTGGCTATCCTGTTTTATTTGTCTGCCTGTTTGTTTGTTTTGTTCTTCCATATCAATTTGAGAATTGTTCTCTCAAGGTCTATAAAAAGTGTGTTGGAATTTTTATGAGGAAAGCATTGATCCTGTAGCTTGCCTTTTGTAAGACAGCCATTTTTATTATGTTAATCCTACTTATCCATGAACATGGTAGACTGTTCTGTCTTCTAATATCTTATTCAATTTCTTTCTTCAGGAACTTGAAGTTTTTGTCATTTTCGCTTGCTTGCTTAGAAGCACTTAAAGAAGTGTTCAAAGCCCTTAGTCATCAGGGAAATGCAAATCAAAACAACTCTAATATTCCTTATGCAGGTCAGAATGGCTAAGATCAAAAACTCTTAAGGGATGGCACATGCTGACAAGAATATGGAGCATGGGGAAAACTTTTCCACTGGTGTGAGTGCAAACTTATACAAATGCGTTGGAAATCATTTTGGTGTTTTCTCAGAAAAGTGGAATAGATCTACTTCAAGACTCCTGGACATATACACAAAAGGTGCTTTACCATCCCACAAAGACTTGCTCAACTGTGTTCATAACAATTTTATTTGTAATAGCCAGAAGCTGGAAAAAACTAGATGTCCCTCCACTGAAAAAAATGGATAAAGAAAACATGGTATATTTACACAATGAAATATTATTAAGCTATTAAAAAACAAAGACATCATGAATTTTCAGTAAAATGAATAGAACTTGAAAATATCATCCTGAGTGATGTAATTCAGGAACATGCATGGTATATACTCACTTATGAGTGGACATTAACCATAAAGTACAGGGTACCCATGCTACACTCCACAGATCCAAGGAAGCTAAACAAGAAGCAAGGCATAAGGGAGGGCACTGGAATTTCACTCAGAAGGGGGAGTAAAATAGTCATAGCAGGCAAATAGAGGGATGGAACTGGGCGAGAGAATAGATGGGGAGGGGATTGGAGGGAGGTTTAGAATTAGGTGTGGGAAGAGATGGGAGACATTGGCAGATGGGCATGAGAATGGATAGGAATCGATAAGAGATGAGTGAGAAGGTTATTGAATCTCAAGGTCGTTAGAGAGACTAGAATGAGGGAGGCATTCAAGAATCAACGGGGTGACCTTAGCTGTTAGTCACAGCATTGGGGTTATGGAATATGAAAAGATTACTTCCTATAGCCAGGCAAAAAAGGCAAGAACCCCAGTGAAATGATAGGGTGATTAGGGACACCAATCCACCCACAAAAATTTCAATTCAAAATGTACCCTGTTTAAAAAAAAGAAAAAAAAAAAAAAAAACAGGGACAGAGGAGAGGATAGAGCAGAGTAATAGAACCTATAACTAGCCCAACTTGAGACCCATTGCATGGAAAGCACCAATATCCAATATAGCACTATTAGTAATACTTTGTTATGCTAGCAAGCAGGAGTCAAGCATGACTGTCCTATGAGAGACTCACTTAGCAGTTGAAACAAATGCAAAGACCCACATCCAAACAGTGGATGGAGCTTAGAGACTCTTATGGAAGAATTGGGGGAAGGATAGGAACTCAACAGGAGGACCAACAGAGTCAACTAACCTGGCCTCTTATAGCTCTTAGAGACTGAAACACCAACCAAAGAACATACACAGCCTGGACATAGCCCTCCCCCTTCCCCTGACCCTCACACATATGTAGCAGATATGCACTTTGGCCTCCATGTGGCTCCCAAACAACTGGTGCTGCAGCTAGCACAAAAGCTGTTGCCTACATATGAGATATATTCTTCTAGCTTGTAGACCTTGTCTGGCCTCATTGAGGAGGATCTCCCTACCCTCAAAGACACTTGTTTTGCCAGGGTTAGGAGATAGCCAGGGGCCCTTACCCTCTCAGAGGGTGAAGGATTGTGGGATTAGGTGATAGAGGGGCAGTGAGCAAGATATAAAATGAATAAAATGAAAAAATAATGAAAAAGTACTTCAAAACAAGGTGCACATGAAAAAGATTTATTGTGGGGAGCAGGCGCGGCTGCTGAGCTAAGATGGCGCCCAGGCTTAGTGCCAAGCCTCCTAACCCCGTCCTGTTTACTAAAACTCTTGAAAATGCACAACTGAGTCATCCTGTGCCTGCCACCTGATCTGGGACGTGACATAGCCTTACCATAGCTGACGGCCAATAATCTGTTTCTCTGCCTGGGTGTGTAACTTGTGCTGGGGCTTGGTGGATGCTGATTGGAGAAAAATGCAAGAGAGGCTGGGTATATATTGAAATGACTGAATAAAGGAGGGAGATCGCTGCAGAAGATCTGTTAGAGAACCTACCTTGGCATGAGTGTCATTATTCCTAGTCTCTGCTGGACAAAGATTGGGGTTGTGGCAATTTATTGCCCTTTTATTTAAAATTTATTCATATTTAAATTTTTTAAATTTATAAGAAGTAAATACAGGTGGACAACTGATTCAACTACTACTAAGAATTCCTATTCTTTTTGCTTTTGAACAGAAACACACACACACAGGGAGACACAGACACAAACAGACACACACACATAGACATACACACATACATCTATGCACACTCACACAAACTCATGTGGATGATAGAAAAGCAAACTTGAGGAACACCAACTGAACTGGACCCCATTCAAACATCCTGGACTATTTTAGAAAATACTTAAATTACAATACCTTAATATCTTGTTGATACATAGGTTTAACATTTGTGATAATAGTAAAATGAATGAAGGATAGGTGGTAATATACACACAATAAATAACAAAAATTATGGATGCACATGGTATGTAAACAGAAGGATGGTTTGGGAAGAGAGTAGAGGAGACTCAATAAAAGAAGGGTTGGAAACAAGAAAGGGCAGTGAAGATGGGTTATGTTCAAATTACATGGTATACCTAAAATATTCAACATAAAGTGTCATGTCTTGCACATACTAATACAAGTTCTAAAACTGTGGTGGTGCTGTCATCAGAAAACTTGAAACACTGGACCTCTGACAATGTGAACACTGATGTCCAGACTGAAATAGAACTTTGCTATCATGGGCAAATATTTTCATGCCCCAGGCAATACCTTTAAAAGCATATAGTATTCTTTGAAGAGACTGTAGCCTGGGAATTACAAAGAAAAAGTACCATGTTGAAGAATAGTGAAGAGTTCATGGAAATATTAAATATTTATTTAACTCTAATATGCCGATATTAATGCATTAAAATTTAGTGTATCTTAGTAAAACAGAAGCCATTCTACTGATATAGGAAATTAAAGGAAGTTCCTTGATTTTCAGACTTGTTTTTGTTTTCTGTTTATTTTAAATATTATTTCAAATAAATAAACTAGTAAAATATTTAAACATATGGTGATTACTAAGGTGAGGATGATTCTAGACCAAAATTCAGTGTTTAGTAGGAGTTGTGGAACTTGTTTCTGAAAGTTTGCTATAATTAATGACATGAAAGTTTCTAGATGCAAATTAACTTTCAGTCAAGGATACTTTTAAGGGACTATTATTGTGCAAAATGTAAGAGGTGATAAAGAATAAAAAAGAGAAGGAAAAGAAAGAAAGACAGACAAACAAAAAGCAAACCAACCTTCAATGAGCTGTGGCTTAAAAGTTATGCAGTTGTCCTGGCTGTCAAATTATACATGGGCTTATAAACTTTTCAAATCAATCACTATAGTAAAAAAGTAAAAATCACTGGTTCTACAAAGTCTACTCCAGTGTGGCTACAGAAGATAATTAGGAGCTTTCTCAGAGACTCATAGCAGGAATCCTAGGCAACAATAGATGAAGAAACCAATGGTATCTGAAAGTGTCACACTAAAGTCAACACTAGAACCTGTCTCCTGAGTCTTGGTATTTAAATGATAATGATATTTATTTGTCTGCCAAGCAGAGTTTTGCTATTTCTGGGTAGGAAGACTTCACAGACTATATCTACTTCTCCCAGCCATATTTCTGTAAGTCCTTTTTCAAAGAGAAATCTGTTTCCCTTTGCCATGAAATGTAGACCCTTAATTAGCATCATATCGCATAAGGAAAAGAACCTTAGAACACTTATGGGCAGAGTCCAAAGGTTGGAGAGTGAAAACTATTTTCATTTTCCTGAAAGCTTCCTTTACCTAAAGCTGAGCATATATCTTAAACATCACTGGACAAGGTACCCAAGGGCTGAGAAATATTTTTTGTTTATTTGTTTGTTTGTTTGTTTGTTTGAAATAAATAAAACAGCTAGACATGGGGGAAATTTGTATAATAAAATGGTCCAGCCTGGGTAAATGAGAGGGTCATTCTTGGAGTGTTTGAAAAAATGGATTAGAATATACTAGTAGTTAAGCTTTAAATATTTGATTTTTAAAAAACTCTATATTGAGCATGAGAATGGCCTTAGAGACAAGAAATACCATAGCCTTTCTGAGACAAATTTAGATATGTCTGAGAATCGTTTCAAAACTCATAGTAAATATGGTATATTCCATATATAATCATGTTGATAAAACTGGTTGAGAAATCTGCTTGCACAGCTAAAATTCAAATTAATGTTTGATTATCTGTACTTGGCTGCATCTCTTGTTTTATTCTATTCTTTTTGTTTTGACTAGAACATGAGAATACCCTAGCTTGGTTTTCTGTGAACATTGTGAGGTCCAGCATGGATCCAAGAACTAACAAAGGCAGATACACATGTCCCCACAGGCTCAGATCATAACCAATAATAATGAAAATCTAATGAATGAAACTAAGTGTATAGGTTTGCCATCAATGAAAAGATTCTCATAATTACAAACAGGATAGGTGCATGTTGAGTTTTACTAAAAGATAGCAGGTTTTCTTAACATGTTTAGACCTGGCTGAATTTTGCTTGTTCTAGCTTTTAATGTGTTTGTTGGATGAGAATTTGATAAGCAAGATTTGTTGGTAGAAATAGGAAAAGTTGGGAAGAGCCTCAAGCCATGAAGCATTGGTATTTTTATTTACTATTTACTGACAGCTTCAGGTCAAAGAGTCCTCATTGGTAATGTCCTTAAATTAAATCTATCTATAGGTGATATCTTATCATCTTCCATGAAGACTAGTGAAAGAAAATATTCAGGTTGACAAGGATGAGATTTAACAAAAAAATCATCCTTTTTTTCATCAAGGAAAATGTTAGAAATGAAAGATGTTTCTGTCAGATGTCATATTTAAAAGACAGCAAGTTGAGAAACCTTCACATTAAAGAGGACAGTGTGTTAAAAGCCTAGTTTGGAAAATACTTTAAAGGGAAAATAAATCTATAAGAAGTTAGCAGCATCTACCATTAACCACTATGAACCCAAAGTGGCAAAAGGATTGTCAGAGCCCAGAACAGGGGCAGTGAAATGAGAAATACTGATAAGAAAGTCAACTTCAAGACAAAGGTGGCATGCAAACGTGCAGAGACAGGGCTAATGGAGGCAACAGAACTTCGCAGTCCACATGCCCTCTGGCATCTACAAAGATCACAATATAAACATTAAATATAAGGCAAATGATTTATGGAGTATTATGTGATTTGAGGTAATTTCAGGACCTGAAGGAGTTGAAATTTAGGATGTAAGGATGAGAGAAAATTATCAACACTGCCCCCTTTCACTATATATTTTTAGAAACATCTCTCTTGTGATTACTTCAACAAGGGCATCCTCATAAATGTAAATGTGAGATAAAGCCATTCCTTTTTCTTGTTAAGAATATAAAGAGTATGAAACAGTCTCCGAACTGCTCCAACTGTATGCTGTGTCCTTAATATCACAAGGATGGAGAGCTGTCTACTGATAGATTTACTTGTTACTGCCTCAGAAAGGAAAGTCAAATGGAAGGAAGGCAAGCAAAACATCACAAACATTTCTTCAGATAATACACTCAACCCAAAGAGAGCTGTGCTCTCCTTGCTACCATGTTCCAAAGAGTCTTTGTGGAACAAGTATGTAGAGGTCTCTTAATCCAGAAATATGGCTGCTTTGGCAAGGGATCACACCCAAAGTCCTTCTAGGTTTATGTGAACAGACTGGAATGTAGACATGCCACCCACCTTTAATGTTTCTAGTTGGAATACAGGCATACAGACACAATTTTAGTACACATTTAATCCCAAATAATGTAGGTAAAGTTAGTTTGTAGAAGGAAGCAGCCATATTTAAAAGTGACACCTAATTGAGGTCGACAGTGATGAGTAAGAGAAATATTTGACAGTCAGTCAGATAGAATATTTGATTGAATGAGTCAACTCTCATGAGAACATACAAGAAAGCAAGGGGAGAAGAAAAGGGAGAGAAAGAGAAAGAGAGAGGAGAAAGAGAGAGACACACACAGAAAAATTAAGACTGAAAGGGGGAGGGAGAGAGGAAGAAAAGAGATGGAAGAGGGAGAGGAATACAGGGAGGGATTTGGTGAGGGAGGAGGCAGTTTTGTTAGGAGAGTTTTACAATGATAGATTGCAGGTGAAGAGAGAATGAGCCACAGAATGAGAAAGAGCAAGAAGACTAGAACAGATTGTCTGAGTTAGTTTGAGGCCAAGCAGAGCAATTCAGTAAGAAGTTGAGAGAAGCCAGTTTGAATCCATCAACTTGAAGAAGTGTTTTAACTCAGAACAGCTGAGTTGAACCAGCTAGAAAAAATTCAGAAAGAACTAGAAAGGGTAAGCTTATTCAGTTGTAAGCTTCCAAGACAACAATTACATTAGGCAAATAAAAGATACTTTTATATAAATGCTTTCTTTACAATGCCCACTGGCTTTAGCACTTCAACCCAATGATTTCCCCAAGACAAAATGCTCACGCAAGTCTACCCCACTCATAGGTCCTCAGTTCATTGTGTTATTCTTAGAGAGTACCTCAGCTAATCTTGGAGATATATTTGTCTCCTTTCTGGGATGAAAATGCTGAATCTGACCTTACACCATTCTTTATGGATTTGCAAAGTGAAGCTCTAAATGAAAAGATGAGTCTTTTCAGTTCTTTCTAAAGGTCACCAATGCCAGCGATCACAGTAACCTTTAATTTGTGAGTCTCTGGGTACCAGAAACACCCATGCAATATAAAATGGTATTTTCTTTATTTTGTTATGTGCTGCTAATAAAGTTCACATTTTCGAACATAAGCCTGTATTAAGGCCAAAGCAACTATATATGTCTTTTGCACATAGTTCACTAAGATAAAAGCCCCACACTACAGTTTATTATTCTTAGTAAAAAGTAAAATCTAATAATTCAAAATATTTATGTGACAGCGCATCAGTCACTGTAAATGATAGAAAGAGAGTTTGTTGAGTATTTCTTTGTTTGTTTTAACCTCTCACATTTCTCAGGCTGAAGAACTGAATCCGTGATTGATAACTCATGTTCATAACCAACTCCATGGAATCTGATGCCCTCTCCTGGATGCTGTGAGCACATGCACACACATGCTTATAATCACACACACACACACACACACACACACACACACACACACACACACAAACAAATAAAAAACTAGTTTTTTTAGAATTGTCATCATAAAGATGGCAGCATACTATTAAAATATGAAGTATATTTGTTTATATTTAATGTAAGTATAAAGTATACCACGTAATATATGGGACGTTTGTTTTTGTTCTTTAAGTATTTTGTCATGTTTTAAGTTACATGTTATACAGATGATGGCACAATGACTATATAATAAAAACAAGAAGTTTAAATTAAGTTAAATTTTATATTATAAAACAATATAGTTGAAATCCAAAGATACCCATGCCATAAATAATAAAGAATACACAAAGAGCTTATCAATAAATTAGCAGAATTAAGTATGCATAGTCAAATTTAAAGGTACAGATAAATTAAAAATGATCTTAAATTTTGAAAGTATTTATCAATCTTATCAATTTTCACTTTATCCATAATCAACATATTTTCTATTAGTTTATACTCTTACCTTTTTCAAATCAAACCATTATCTGATAACAACAAAAAAACTCATCATTTTAAGTTCCTCAAATATTTGATTACAGCTCTTCATCTTCAATTCAATTCAAAATTCTAATCCAAGATAAAAATTGTCTCCTATGATGAGTAACCAGTATGACAACATAAGGGATATACAGGTAAATTAAGAAGTATTATCTTTATGTCTGCTAGGGTATTCCAGAAGAAATAGCTCCTTGTATCAGTGGGTTGGGTAAGGAAGAGCTATCATAGTTATGTGTGGGTGGCCACCATCCAATAAACAGAGTTTCATGTTTAGATGGAAAATAGGTTAAAGCAAAGACCCCGTTCCCCTTCTCTCTTTCTCTGTGAATCACTTAGTTATCCACCTATATTTCATAAATTCATATTTGTTATTTAAAAATTTTTTGAGCATTTTAAAAATTTCTTATTCATTATTTTAAATTCAATTTACATCCTGAACACAGACCCCCTCCCTCCTTTCTTCTCAGTCCCCCCCTTACAAGTTCCTCCCCTACTAGCCCCTCCCCTTTCAGAGAAGGGGAGAATCCCTGGGGTACCCACCAACCCTGGCTCATGGAGTCCCAGCAGGACTAGGCACATTGTCTCTAACTGAGAGGCCCAACAAGGCAGTCCAGTTAAGGGGAACGGATTCCAGTGGCAGGGAACAGAGACAGCCCCTTCTCCACTTGTTAATGGACCCACATGAAGACCAAGCTTCGCATTTGCTACAAGTGTATAGAGGGTCTAGTTCCAGCTCCTACATGTCCCTTGGTTGGTGGCCCAGGCTCTGCTATCCCTCATGGTCCCAAGTTAGTTGACTCTGTGGGTCTTCTTGTGCTGCTGTGATGTCTCCAGCTTGCTCAGTTCTATCTCCCACTCTTCTACAACACTCCCCGCACTCCACCTGACGTTTGCCATGTTTAAAAGATATTTTTCATTTATGGATTAAAATAGCACCCTCTACCTTTAATTCCAGCTTGTGGGAGGCAGAGTCTGGCAGCTGGAGACCAGCCTGGTCTACAGAACAAGTTTCAGGACAGACAGGGCTGCACAGACAAATGCTGACTTATAAAACCAACTAACCAAACAAACAAACAAACAAAAACCCATTGTCTTTTTCTCAACTCACTGTTGTTTCATAAAACCAAATTCCAAAACATTCAATTTACAAAATGAAGACTCAGGAGCCAGTTGCTATAGTTAAAGCCTACCTGCTCAGAGAGGCAGAGAAATCACTAGCTGACCTTCCTACTCTTCTACAAAGGCTTAAATACACTTCAACTCCAGGACCCTCCTTTTTCTCTCCTGGATTTTCTTATGCTCACTCCCTGTCAAGTGGTTGCTTGCCCCACCTCTTGACCTAGGGTTGACTTTATTTAGGTATTGTTTATAAAAAGAAAGCTCTTGAATTAAAGGTGTGTGCTAGAGCTGAACCACACCATAACTACCTGTTTACAGTAAGCAGAAAGATCTTAGATAAAAGATCTTTCATATCACAAGGTTTTTCCAGTTCACAATTTTGCTATTCACAATGTGATCAAATATTCTGCACTTATAATCACCACAAATGATACAGCAAAGGAAAAATGAAATGGCATGACATATGGTACAGAATCTTAAATTTGCCCATACCTCCAAATTCCCCCTTCGTGTTGTGTATAAATAGCTGTTTCTAGAGGTAGGTAAGTTGGAACTATGATAGTCTGGCATCTATGACTAATTGAGGATTGCTTTGCTCTTTTACAATGGAATTCATAAGGTAAAGAAGACAGAAACCTTATATTGGCAAGCCAGAGCTTCTGAGCCCCAGAGCCATGCCACACAAACCAAGAAGCTCACACCTCTATGCACTTAGAACTGGAGGATTTAACTTTAATATCTCAAAGCCAGAGATGTGCCTAGGTCAGGGCTTCTTCCTCTTTACTCTGCATGCCCCTAACCCAGCAGCACTAAGCAACTGGTGTTGTGTACCCTGCATTACAATTATTGAAACCCTCAGCTCTTAACACTTGGGAAACCCTTAGTAAAACTTCTAGTGACAGGAACTTGCAGGTTTTGCTTTAAGCTCTTCATAACCTCTTGTCTTCCATAGTCAATCTCTATAGTTTGTACTCCTGACCACTCTCTAGAGTGCTTCTGATGCCTCATTGCTATTTAGGTAGGTCTAGAGTCGTTGAAAGTTTTCAAGAGTTCTTATTCTCGCTAAACAACCAAGTCAGACTCTAACCAAGTCCTACTCTAAATACCAGATGTGTGTCTGTGTGTGTGTGTGTGTGTGTGTGTGTGTGTGTGTGTGTATGTAAGAAGGTGGCCAGAGTGTTCCATGATAAGAACACTGGCTAGTCTTGCAGAAGACCCAGGTTTAATTTGAACTATCCACATGGCAGCTCATAATTGTCTATAACTCAAGTCACAGAGGATATGATTCTACCTACTGGCCTGTGAGGGTACTTCACACAAATTGCATAGACATATTCACCAAAATCTCCTTGTACATAAAATATAAGTAAACAATAATAAATAAATTAATAAATAAATAGTTAAATGGATAAATGGATAAATGAATAGATAAATGTTTAAAGACTAGAAGTAGATACAAAAGTCTACTGAGGGAATCTTATTCACTAGTTTTGTGAAGAACACAAGACTTTATTCCCAAAGTGTAAGAGACATACTGTTTATTTAAGTAGAAAAGTGGTGTGTCGCACTGTGCTTAGATTGACATCCAATGTGCGCATGTGCACAGCATCCTGTTCTACATAATACCAAACCTTATATTTTACTGACCAAGGAAGATTTTGCTAAGTCACTGAAGAGTTTCTCCATTTCCAGTTCTGAGTAGGATTAACTATAAACTGACTGGTGTTATCTAGAGATACAGACCAAGCTTGCCTGAGTAGGATTAACTATAAACTGACTGGTGTTATCTAGAGATACAGACCAAGCTTGCCTGAGAGGATTATTGCCAAACCAGGGATGATTGTCTGGAGTGGTAATGTCAGAACTGAGGTCTCCTGGTAGAAGTCCTGACTGGAATGGCAGCCTTCATTGCGTTGGTTGCTGCAGCTGGAATTATGTCTCTATAAAATGATCATGCAGTAGTCAAGTATAAACTTCCATTGGACCATATCATTTTTCCATGGATAGTTATGGGAAGGATATTAAAACTATATATTATGCTGACTCCAGATATTTAAAATAACATATAAAAACTTGAGAGTTTGAGTAGGCTATTGTTTGCTGATTCCTCATAATTTGAATGCTATAAAGGCTAAATTAACTCATCCGGAAATTTTCCACAATAATAGATCTACTTGGCTAAGAGCTTCCACATCAAGGCAGAAAGCTATCTAAGCACTGAGAGTCATATATGGTAAATAATGTGTGCTGAATTTAAAATCCCATAAAGCTGAAAACCAAAAACAAGAGAGAATATACTTTCTCTGGAGGGAAAAAAGGGGGCTTTAAAAGAGTTTCATGGAACCTCTCTTGGAACTTATGGTGGAAGGGAAACAGTACTGTGGATGGAATGATACATAGCTGAGCAGGTTTATGTATTTGAACATTTGGTGCCCATTTGAAACCACTGTTTGGGGATGTTATGGAACTTTCTTTTGTGTGTGTGTGTGTGTTTGTGTGTGTGTGTGTGTGTGTTTTCTTTTTTTTTTTTCAATTAGTTTTTATTACATATTTTCTTAATTTACATTTCAAATGTTATCCGGAAAGTTTCCCCTCTCCCCCCACCCTGTTTCCCCCTGCCCACCCACTCCAACTTCTTGGTCCTGGTGTTCCCCTGTATTGGGGTATATAAAGATTACAATACCAAGGGGCCTCTCCACCCAATGATGGCCGACTACACCATCTTCTGCTCCATGTAGAGCTAGAGACACATGTTCTGGGGGTTCTGGTTAGTTATGGAACTTTCAAGATGTGGCATCTTACTGGAGGAACCATGTCAGCTCCTATACTACCTTTCTGCTTACTGCCACCCCTTTTCCACCATTATGGCCTCTGCCTATGGAAAGGTTAGTCAAAATAAATTATTTCTTTCATTAATTGCCTTTCCTCATGTATTTTATCACAACAGCAAAATTTAATTAATACAAACACTAAGAAAATAGAGTTCTAGGCTGCATAATAAACATATGCTAACATGAACTCGTCATGTGGGATATTTCATGTCTGTATGCACTAAAGGAGAAAGAACAGAAAATCTAGTTTAATTAATGACTATAATGTCTCACCTCCCATGATATAAACTGATAAAAGAAAGAGAATTTCAAGTGCAATTATAAAAGCAATCAGGTGCTACTTATATATACTTCATCAACTACTATTATTTAACATACCATCATGAACTAATTAAAAATTATATTGTGTAGATATGGTGGCTCAAGCTAAAAATCTTCAGCACTTGGAGACTGAAGTTTATAGCTCATATATTTGAAGCCAGCCTGTTATTTAGTAAGACACTTGCCTTGAACACAAACACATTCACAGATACAACACACACACACACACACACACACACAGAGAGAGAGAGAGAGAGAGAGTGACAGAGAGAGACAGAGACAGAGAGAGACAGAGACAGAAAGCGAGAGCAAGGAAAGGATATAATGCCAGCAAAAGTGAAGGAAAACTGCTGACAAGAGACAAAACAGTCAACAGAATCAGATTGGAGAAGAATTAAAGATCCCAAATCCTAGATTTTACTTCATTTAAATAAATTAAACTAAGTAATTAAGAATAGATAAGTGGACACTATGTACAAAGAAAGGTGGTTCAGTTAAATAAGAAACTAAAAAAAAAATGAAATCAAGTATAAACTCTAAGTATCTCAAATATATAAATGTAAGATTAAATGAAATATTTTTAAATAAGACAATAGAAAATGCATATAACAGAGAATACAGATGAATTCAAAGATATGTGCACATCACCATATTAAAATATAAAAATAGAAGCTAACATATATGAACAGTTTATCACTGATCATGAATAGAAATGTATAGGACAATGGAGCTATTAAAAACAATGAATTCATGAAGCTCTTAGGCAAATGTAAGGAACTAGAAAATACCATCCTGAGTGAGGTAACCCAATCACAAAAGAACACACTTGTTATGTACTCACTGATAAGTGAATATTAGCCCAAAAGCTCAGAATACCGAAGATACAATTCACAGACTACATGACGTTCAAGAAGTAGGAAGACCAAAGTATGGGTGCTTCAGTCCTTCATAGAAAGGGGAACAAAATACTCACAGGAGCAAATAGGGAGACAAAGTGTTGAGCAGAGACTGAAGGAAAGGCCATCCAGAGACTGCCCCACCTGGGGATCCATCCAATATACAGTCACCAAACCATTATTGTGGATGCCAAGAAGTGCAGGCTGACAGGAGCCTGATGTAGCTGTCTCCTGAAAGACTCTGCCAGAGCCTGAAAAATACAGAGAAGGATGCTTGCAGCCAACCATTGGACTGAGCACAGGGTCCCCAATGGGGTCCCCAATGGAGGAGATAGAAAGAGGACCAAAGAGCTGAAGGCATTTGCAACCCCATAGAATGAATAATAAAATCAACCAACCAGACCCCCCCAGAGCTCCCAGGGACTAAACCACCAATCAAGGAGTACACATGGAAGGACCCATGGCTCCATCTGCATATGTAGCACAGGATGGCCTTGTCTGGAAATTAATGGGAGGAGAAGCCCTTGGTCCTGTGAAGTCTCTGATACCCCAGTGTAGGGGAATTTGAGGGTGGGGAGGTGGGAGTGGGTGGTTGGGGGAGCACCCTCATAAAAGCATGGGAAGGAGGAATAGATTAGGGGGTTTCTGGAGGATAATGGGGAAAGGGAACAACATTTAAAATGTAAATAAAGAAAATATCCAATAAATAACAAAAATAGATATAGATATATTATATAGATAGATATAGACATAGATATAGATAGATGTGTGTGTATGTATGTGTACATAGGTTTTAAAAAAGTGTTCAGAGAATTAAAGAAGGAATCTAGATACAGAGAAACACACCAGTCTATACTGTAATCAAACTTCCAGAAACCATGACCAAAAAAAAAAAAATTCCCAAATTACAAAGAAGTGATTCTTTCAGGAGGGAGATGTTAAAAGACCAGCAGATTACTGCTCTGAGGTATATCCAGGTTGACCTTGACCATGGCTCCCATGCATCAGCCTCCTGAATATTAGATTATAATATGTGCCAGAGTGCCTGACCTCTCCTTTCCTATCCCATACCCCTGATGATATTATTCTCACATCTTCCCTTTTCCTTTCTCATATATATGTTTTCAGCTATGTGGATAGAAATTATGTAAGTCAGCTGTAATGCTTATTGAAGTATTGAAAATAAAAGTTTCAACACATAATCCTCTACCCAGTATAAATGGCAAAAGTATGATTATACTTGAAATTAGGCTATTATAATTCTGATATGTGTTCTTCAAATCTCAAAGCTATAACTTAAAAATAAGTATGGTATAAGAAATAATACTAAAGGCCCCAAAGAATCATATAGAATATTTACTGTGAAAATAGAGAATATTATGGAAAAAACTATATGAAAAAAATTAAACAAAAAAGCAAGATGTTCAACTGTATTAACAATAAATTAAATGGATATAACATATAAATTATGCAATACAAATCATCATATTCAACAATATAGTGATACCTAACTTTATGCTGCTTACTCAAATATATTTAAATTTATACTTATAATTAGAAGCAAAATAAAATAAATAAAGTGAAAGTCTTAAAATATAAATGAAAAATCATTCAAACTAAAAATATAGATTAGGTCATGCTGCTGATTTAATTGAACAAATAGCAATACAACCAAGAAGAGTATAAAAATTTGATCAATGGTCTCGACTCATTTTATATAATGAGCATTTGGAAAATGTTTCACACTCTACAACTGTTAGCAGAATAATCATGTTTTACAAGTATTCTAAGGAATATTCACCCAAAAATAATATCCTAGGCTTTATAACAATATTATTCAAAAGAATTAAAATAATATAAATATTAGCTGTTTCATGCCTTCTGTCTAACTTCATAGTACCAGAAGGTACTATGTAGGCTGCTGAGGGAGAGATCTATCAACAGTCTTATTAGCTGTAGTCCAAGAAGAAATACTAATAGTGAAATAGTAGCAAGTCTGTGCTGGGGCAATTAGCAGAGTTGGTATTAGACTTGAGACCTACTTCATACGTTTGGAACTGTAAAGCAAGATCCTAGAACTTACTAGGAAAACCATGGCTGCTATTTTGCTTAATAGACATGATTCAGCCACCAAATTTCCTTCTAAGTAGTTATGGTTATTTCTATTCATTACTGTTATAATCAGCACTGGTCAGAGAAAAAGCCTTTTGCAGTGGGCAGTAGTAACTGTAGACACTCATAATTCTTCAAAGTACGGAGAAGTGTCACTCTCAAATGCTCATAAATAAATAATACATTTTAATGACCTCTCAAATGGTCAAGAAATGTCAACGAAGAGAGAAAGAAATTAAGAGCAAAAAGACTGTTGTGGAATGTAGTGCTACAAGAATGACTTGTGTTTAGTTCTCTTGAACAGCAATAGCTCTTATTACTTCACAAAAGTTGAAAGAGACTGAGACCAACAGCACCCTGACATGCAGATGAAAGGATGTCATGTTGTGCAGGAAGGAGCAATGGAAAGTCCTTCATTCCCTGCTCATTTAGACAGTTAACTGTAGCTTGTAAAGGGATTTTTGAGTCTACACCTTCTTCTGGTGATCTATAGACAGATCATAATTATGGAGAGTTGAGAGTAAAATTGTTTTCAGAGATACAGCCACTGGTTAGGTGTATATATTACTGTAATAACCTCTTACCTATGGTTCTATATACAACTAAAATAAAAATTATGAGCTACAGACCATCCTAATGAAAGAAACAAATATATAAAAGTAGACAGGGAATACTATCAACTCTAGGAATAATTGGGTGTGGAATAGGACATGTTAGGATACTGAAAGTACATATTTTCAAAATGTATAAGGTTATCATGATGAAAATATCATACATAAATAATATGTGTCAATTAAATATTAAACAATGAAATGTAATGATCTGAACATGAAAGAATTTTACTTGACATATTTTTGTTTATGAGGCATATTTGATGGTTATTTTGAAATGAAAATATATTCTTTTAAATTTCACATAGATCAAAGAAATAAACAAATATATTAGACAATAGTTTACATAAACTTGGAATGCAAAACTTCAAAGCTATGAGTTGTAGCTAAAATAATATTTGAAGGAAAATTCAAATCACTCATAAATTGTCTCAAGGCAAAAATCAATTCTTCCAACTTAAGAAACAAGAAAAAATGGAAAACAATGACTGGAAGAAAGTAATAAAGGGCAGGAGTTATCGGAAATTAAAATTAATGGGGAAAAATTAACAGAACAAATTGTCAGCTGGATGAAATGATTTTAAAAGCCAGGAAGTTTTTACACAGAAAAAAAAAAAAAAAAAAAAAAAAAAAAAAAAAAAAAAAAAAAAAAAAAAAAAAAAAAAAAAAAAAAAAAAAAAAAAAAAAAACCCAAGAAGTAAATAATTACCAGTCTAAGGCATAGAAAAGGGAAGGCCATTAGAGATTTATCACAGAAGGTTTTGGAGATGTTAATGCCAATACATTTGAAAACAGATTAATTGGCAAAATCCTTTAAACACAATCTATAAGATTCACCTTTAAAAAAACAGAAAACTGAAGTAGTTGTATAAGAAGGAAGCATACTTGAAAAAATAAAATTCATTTCACAGGTACAATTACATTATGTCACTTGTTTGAATAGTAATTTAATTTTAAGAAACAATACAAATTCTTCCAAAAGTTTACCAAAATGTAGAATAATATGAAATATTCCTGGAAACATTATATTGGTTAAACACTAACTTGTTATCATGACCTACAAAATAATAAAATAATCTTCCCCATGAGCATTGATAACAGCATATTAAATTAAATTAGTTCTCCTTGTTTCTCTGTTGAACTGTGATTAACAAGATCAATGCAATTCACCATATTAACAAGTTTATTTTAAAAAGTGAGGACAACGGCTTTCTTCGACAAATTTAGAAATAAAATTTACTGAAACAAAAACATCATTCTGAGAGAGAACATAACTATCAGAATACTGGTATAAACTGAAAATAGATGTTTCAGTAGATCTGACAGATAGAAATCTAATAACTAACATGAACACATGAAACCATGACCACAATCCTTCATACCCATCCTTTCCAACTTGGGCCCACTAGAATGGTTCCCACAAAGAAGAGTGGTAAGAAGAAGGACAATTCTGCCGTCAACCACCAATAAAGTGATGACCATCATCAACATTCCCAAGTGTATGAATGGAGTGAAACTTAATGCAATCACACTAAAGCCAGGGACAAGACAAGTCTAGCTACTCTCTCTATATTTTCAATATAGTACTTGAAGTTCTAGATAGAGCAATTAGACAAATAAAGGAGACCAAGATGATATGAACTGGACAGGAAGAGGTCAAACTATCACTATTACCAGACAATATAATATACATAATCGACCTCCAAAATTCAAAAAGAAAACTCCTACAGAAAACTCCTACAATTTAAGCAAAGTGGTTTGATATAGAATTACCTCAAAAAAAGAATCAGTAGTCTTCCTTTACACAAATAACAAATGGGCTGGAAAGAAATTAGGGAAACAACGCCTTTCACAGTAGGCCACAAATAGGACAAGTATCTTGGTGGATCTCTAACAAAGCAAGTAAAAGACCTGAATGACAAGAACTTCAAGTTCCTGAAGAAAGAAATTGAAGAAGATATCAGAAGATGGAAAAATCTCCTATGCTCATGGATAGGTAGGATTAACATAGTTAAAAATGGCCATATTAATAAAAGCAATCTACAGATTCATTGAAATTCAAATTCAAATTCCAACACACTTTATAGAGCTTGAAAAGCAATTCTCAATGTCACGCGGAAAAACAAAAAACCCAGGATAGCTAAAACACTCATGTACAATAAAAGATCTTCTGCAGGAATTGCCATCCCTGGTCTCAAACTGAACTACAAAAAAAGAGTGATAAAACTTCATGGTATTTGTCCGCATCAGGAACTGGCTTTTCTGTCAGGAACCTACCAGGAACCTACGGGTGGCATCACCATCATCGCTGGCTTCACAGGGGTCTTAGTCAGGGTTTCTATTCCTGCACAAACATCATGACCAAGAAGCAGTTGGGGAGGAAAGGGTTAATTCAGCTTACACTTCTACACTGCTGTTATTACCAAAGAAAGTCAGGACTGGAACTCAAGCAGGTCAGGAAGCAGGAGCTGATGCAGAAGCCATGGAGGGATGTTCTTTACTGGCTTGCTTCCCCTGGCTTGCTCAGCCTGCTCTCTTATAGAACCCAAGACTGCCAGCCCAGAGATGGTCCCACCCACAAGGGGCCTTTCCCCCTTGATACTAATTGAGAAAATACCCCCACAGCTGGATCTCATGGAGGCATTTCCCCAACTGAAGCTCCTTTCTCTGTGATAACCCAAGCCTGTGTCAAGTTGACACATAAAACCAGCCAGTACAACAGGTGACTTGAAAAAGCATCTGTAAGCTAAAAGACGCTGTCCATAGGACAAATTGGCAACCACAAGATTTTTATCTTAGCCATCCTGATGGAATCTCAGAGTTGTTTTGATTTGCATATCCCTCTTGATTAAAGCACAGGGGTTGGGGAGGTGATGATCATTTCTTTAAGTGCTTCTCTGCCATTCAAGATTCTTCTGTTGGTAATTCTCTGTTTAGCTCTGTATATCATTTCTTTAATTGAGTTTTTGGTTTATTTTTTTTGGAGGTTAACTTCTTGAGTTCTTTACATATTTTTGATATTAGCCCTCTATCAGATGTAGGGTTGGTAAAGATTTTTTTTTCCCAATACCGCAAGGACACATGCTCCATTATGTTCATAGCAGCTTTATTTCTAATAGACAGGAACTTGAAACAACCCAGATATCCCTCAGCCAAAGAATAGACACAGAAAATGTGGTTCATTTTATACAATAAAATACCATTCAGCTATTAAAACAAAGACATCATGAACTTTGCAGGCAAATGGGTTGAAGTAGAAAATATCATCCTGAGTGAGGTAACACAGACCCAAAAGGACCATGCGTGGTGTTGTAGTTAGGGAGGGAGCAGAAAATGTAAAGTCAAAACCTCAGTACATCTAAAGAATAACATCAAGATGTATGTTGAAATACATGGTGATTAGAGTTAATGGCAAAGTGCTGTCCAGTTGAGTATTTCTTTAAACAATTAAAATTATTTTGTTTTATTTTATTTTATTTTATTGTATATATGTCTTGTCTACAATATACCTGTATGTTTGTGCACCATGGTATGCCTGGTGCCCTTGAAAACAGAAGAAGGTATCAGTCCCTGACACTGGAGATAAAGGTGATTATGGTCCACTTCAAGAGAAGGTAATGTTCAAGAGAACATGGTTCTCTTCAAGAGAAGGGAATATTCTTACATTCTGAACTGCTATGAACATAGTGGAGCACATTTCCTTGTGGTATGGGGGAGTATATTTTAGGAATATGCCCAGGAGTGGTATAGCTTGGTTTTCAGGTAGAACTATTTCCAATTTTCTGAGAAATGGCCAGATTGATTTCCACAGTGGTTGTACCATCTTGTAATCCCACCAGCAATGGAGGAGTACTACTCTTTTTCCACATCCTGCCCAGCATCTGCTGTCACTTGAGTTTTTGATCTGAGCCATTCTGATTGGTGTGACATGGAATCTCATGGTTATTTTGATTTGCATTTCACTGATGACTAAGAATGTTAAACAGTTCTTTAAGTGCTTCTCAGCCATTTGAAATGTTTCTGCTGAGAATTCTCTGTTTAGCTCTGTGCTCAATTTTTTAAATTGGGTTATTTGGCATGGTATGTACTCACTGATAAGTGGATATTAACCAAAAAGTACAGTATACCCACGATACCACCCACAGATCATAAGGAGTTTAACAAGCACGGAGGCCCAAGTGAGGATGCTTCAAGCCCACTTAGAAGGGGAAGAAAAATAATTACTGGAGTTAGAGGGAGGGAGGAACCTAGGAGAAAGAGGAGAGAGGAAGGGTAAAAGGGGAACTGGAGGATCAGGCATGGGAGAGGGGAACAGGAGAGAAACCAGGAGAGAGAAAAGCTGAATGAATGGAAATATGCACCTTCTAGGGGTGGGAGGCAGAGGGACCATCTAGTAAGTCCCAGAAACCTGAGAGGCAAGAGACTCTCAGGATTTAGTGGGGGTGATCTTAGCCAAAATGCCTAACAGTGTGAAGAGGGAACTCAAAGAGTTCACCTCCAGTAGATAAACAGGGCCCCAAGTAGAGGAACAGGGTTACCAACCCACAGTCAAATTTTCTGACCCATCATTGTTCATATATAAAATAACTCCAGGGACTGAGGGAAAGGCTGTTCAATAACTGGCCCAACTTGGAATCCAACTCAAGAGGTGCAGGGGTAGGCACCCAGGCCTACTACTGATGCTATGATGTGTTTACAGACAGGAGCTTAGCACAGCTGTCCTTTGAGAGGCTCTACCAGCAACTGACTGAGACAGATGCAGATACTTAGACCCAACTATTGGGCAGAAGTCTGGGACTCCTATGGAAAAATTAGGGGAAGATTTGAAGAAGCTGAAGGGGAAGGCAACCTTATAGGAAGACCAGCAGTTCCAACTAATCAGGACCCCTAGGAGATCCCAGAGATGGAACCACCAACCAGGCAGCATACACTGGCTGTTTCTAGCCACCCCACCCCACCCCACACATATATTGCAAAGAACTGCCTGGTCTGGTCTTAGTTGGAGAAGATGTACCTAATCCTGGAGAGACTGGAGGCCCCAGGGAAAGGGAATACCTGTTGGGGAGGACACTCTCTCAGAGGAAAGAGGGAGGGGGAATAGGGTGAGGAACTGTGGGAGGGGATGGGGGGCAATAGTTGGAATGTAAATACATAAAATAACTTCAACAAGAGAAAAAAGGAGGTTAAAATTTGATTAAAAACGAAGAAGAAATATATACTCATTTTAGTAGTTCAGTATCAAAGTACATCACCTATAAACAATGATAAAATAATACCATATACTTCATTGGAGTGAAAGTAAAAACAGAAATATATTCATAGCCAAAAAGTAGAATTGCAGATAAGAGAAATAAATTATAAATGTATTATTTATTCTATTTCTCTTTATTGATAAAAAATGAATATTAAAATTAAATATCAAGCTCAAGGGGACCATAATACATAAGTTCATTGACCAAGAAACATAGGCATAAAATCCCCACAGTAAATGAAGCAAAGAACACCCAATACATCCAAAGAATGAATATATAACAGCAGCAAATATAATCTGATCACATGATATGTGTGATAACATTATTCAAAAGAAAGTTGTAAGGAAAATGCAAAAAAAAAAAAAAAAACTTTGTAGATGCTGTGGGTGAAATAAATGCAGAATGCATATGTCCATCAGAAGTAATGAGGCAGATACGTATATGAAAACACTAAGGTTATTCCAAGCTGGCCTTTGTGATTTTCTTAATGATTCTGCATCTGAAACTCGGGCCTTAGGCTTACAAGATGAACAATTGACTGTAGCCAAGCCCTCTTTTCCAGACAATCAGGCTAAATGGCTAACCTACCCCTCCTAACCCATATTGACCTTGAACTTGTGACTATCCTGCCTTGGCTCCTCCCTTAGCTGGGTTAAGGGCCTACAAAACTAAATCTAGCAGAAATAGTCTTTTATTGAAAAGTTTTGAGATGGAGGAGCATCAATATGAACTAACCATCTCTGGGATCTCCTAGGGGTCCTTGGAACTGCTGGTTTTCATATAAGGTTGCCTTCCCCTTCAGCTTCTTCAATCCTTCCCCTAATTTTTCCATAGGAGTCCCAGACTTCTGCCCAATGGTTGGGTCTAAGTATTTGCATCTGTCTCAGTCAGTTGCTGGTAGAGCCTCTCAAAGGACAGTATCCCCAGAGCTCCTTGGGACTAAACCACCAATCAAAGAAAACACATGGTGGGATTTGTGGCTCTAGCTGCATATGTAGCAGAGGATGGCCTTGGTGGTCATCAATGGGAGGAGAGGACCTAGGTCCTGTGGAGGTTCTATGCCATAGTATCAGGGAATGCCTCGTCCAGGAATGGGAGTGTGTGGGTTGGGGAGCAGGAACAGCAGGGGGAGAGGATAGGGGATTGTCAGAGGGCAAACTAGGAAAGGGGATAACATTTACAATGTAAATAAAGAAAATATCTAATTAAAAAAAAAGGTTTTGAGATGAGGACTCATGACTGAGTGTGTTTATAGTATTTTAAATCCTGTGTTCATACAAAACAGGCACCTAGAAATACAGACTATTTGTTTTAAGATAGAGAGGAAAGAACTGAATATTGATTTCCTTTGGAGATAAAATTTGAAAGAGGTGAGGAAGCCACTTCATGCAGAGCACCCTTTTATAGTTTTTGAATGCTGTCCACATACACACTCTGACAATCCAGCTATAAATAAGTGCCTATTATAAGGAAGAAGGCACACTACATATTGGAAAGTAGGCCTGTTGTTTTTATTCCTCCTGATTATCAGACTTGAGAGGTGGAAAGTCTAGTATGGGCTCGAAACATGTCCCCGTAGCACAAACCCTGACCTCTCAATAAGCTCTAGGGACAGAGTGAAAGGTGTTCGAGTTAACAAGAACTATAAACACCCAAACACTTTTAAAAACTATTTCTAGTAGTAAGCAAGTGTATTGGTCACTCTTTTGTTACTCTCAGGAAATACTTGGAAAAAAAAAAAAAAAAAACACAGTTTGTGGAGGAAGAGGTTTGTCTTAGTCAGGGTTTCTATTCCTGGACAAAACATCATGACCAAGAAGCAAGTTGGGGAGGAAAGGGTTTATTCAGCTTACACTTCCATACAGCTGTTCATCACCAAGGAAGTCAGGACTGGAACTCAAGCAGGTCAGGAAGCAGGAGCTGATGCAGAAGCCATGGAGGGATGTTCCTTACTGGCTTGCTTCCCCTGGCTTATTCAGCCTGCTCTCTTATAGAACCAAGACTACCAGCCCAGAGATGGTCCTACCCACAAGGGGCCTTTCCCCCTTGATCACTAATTGAGAAAATGCCTTACAGTTGGATCTCATGGAGGCACTTCCCCAACTGAAGCTCCTTTCTCTGTGATAACCCAGCTGTGTCAAGTTGATACAAAAACTAGCCAGTACAATTGACCCCTTGTCAACTTGACACACAAAGACATCACTAGTAAGCCTCAACTCTTAGTTCTTATTCATCCCCAAGATCTAAATAACTTTAAAAGTCCCTCAGTCTTTACATACTAAAAGTTCAATCCCTTTAAAATATCCCGTATCTTTTGAAATACAAAGTACTTTAAAATTCAATGTCTCTTAACTCTGGGATTCACTAAAAAACTTCCTTCAAGAGGGAAATATATCAGGCACAGTCACACTAAAAAGCAAAATTTAATCTCCAACCATCCAATGTCTGGGATCCAACTCACCATCTTCTGGGCTCCTCCAAGGGCTGGGATCACTTCTCCAGTCATGCCCTTTGTAGCACACACATTGTCCTCTAGGCTCCAGATGCCGGTAATCCATTGCTGCTGCTGTTCTTGGTGGTCATCTCATGGTACTGGCATCTCCAAAATGCTGCTGTCTTCCACTATAACTAGGCTTCAGCACTAGCGTCTCATAGGCTCTCTTCATGGTGCCAAGCCTCAACTCCTTTGCATGACCCCTTCAGTCCTGGGCCATCAATTGCAACTGAGGCTGCACCTTCACCAATGGCATTCCATGGCCTTTCACAATGCTTCCGTGGCCTCAGCTGCTCTGCATGACCCCTTCATGCCTTCAAAACCAGTACCACCTAGGTAACTATTACACATTACCAAGTCCAGCCACAGCACAAGGTACAACCATGGCTATCTCTGCACAGCCTCCTTATGCTTTCAGAAAACACTTCCCAGAAGAAGTCACCTCAATGATGCTGGTCTCTTCTTAATCACCACTAATTACTTAGCTCCAGCTAACCAGCATCAATAATCCCAGTAATAGAAAGGTTTCGCTTTACTAGTTATGGTATCTTGATAATCACAGCTGATTCTTCAGCCCCAGCTAATCAGAACCACAGGATATTCACAACCAAAGTAACAATGGCCCTGAAAAGAGTCTTTAATTTTCCCTCTCTAATTTCACAAGCCAGGCCTCCATCTTCTGCATGGTTCTCAACATTATCTTCCAAGCTCCTGCACAACATCTGACAAAGCTCTTAACACAAAATGGATCTTCTGGCCCAAAGTTCCAAAGTCCTTCCACAGTCCTCCCCAAAACATGGTCAGGTTGTCACAGGAATACCCCACTCTGCTGGTACCAATTTGTCTTAGTCAGGGTTTCTATTCCTGGACAAAACATCATGACCAAGAAGCAAGTTGGGGAGAAAAGGGTTTATTCAGCTTACACTTCCATACAGCTGTTCATCACCAATGAAGTCAGGACTGGAACTTAAGCAGGTCAGGAAGCAGGAGCTGATGCAGAGGCCATGGAGGGATGTTCTTTACTGGTTTGCTTCCCCTGGCTTGCTCAGCCTGCTCTCTTATAGAACCCAAGACTGCCAGCCCAGAGATGGTCCCACCCACAAGGGGCCTTTCCCCCTTGATACTAATTGAGAAAATACCCCACAGCTAGATCTCATGGAGGTACTTCTCCAACTGAAGCTACTTTCTCTGTGATAACCCCAGCTGTGTCAAGTTGACACAAAATTAGCCAGTACAGGGTTAATTCGGGTTCATGATCTGTGGGTCTCAGTCCTTCACTGCACGGAATCTTTACTATTGTTGCTACTGAACATCAAGAGATGATCCTGGACTCAGTGCGTTTTCTTCCTTGTTCCTCCTTAATCAGTTTAGGACTAAGCCATAGGATGGCAGTGTCTTTATTCAAGGAGGGTCATCTTTCTCAGGTAAATTTCCCTCAAACTTCCTCACAGATAAGTGCAAGGTGTATGTGTGTGTGTGTGTGTGTGTGTGTGTGTGTGTGTGTGTGTGTGTGTGTGCTAAATGATTTCCATGCCAGTCAGGGTGATAATAAAGATAAGTCATCACAGTAATCAAATAAACTTAAGACTAAGTTGGTAGGTTGCCTTTCTACCTCACAAAGCATTGTGTACTTTTAACACCTGATATCCAGCTGGAATGCACACACCAGAGCTTGCAGATGAGACCCTTGGAAACAGGAAAGTGGCTTGGAGTGAAGAAATGGTACTTAACTCAGAGCAGCAAACAAGAAAGGGTGGACTTCAGGGGGCAAGCTGGACTCATAGGGAAGGCTGACATAGAAAAATCAATCTCGCATAATGTTTACATAATACATATTTAGATTGTGGAATGTCTCAATGAAGCTCGTTTACACTGCTTCCCTTCACAGCCTTAGCAACCTCGTGGTGAAAACCCAATGGCTGTTATCTTAGAAATGCTCAAGAGTGCAGTGCTTCATTATTAACTATAAGGAAACCCCACTTTGGATGAGGTAACATCCTATTTATTTATTCTGTATGGATGATTGTGGGGGTATGTATCGGAGCAGGTTTGGAAGTCAGAGGAGAGGAATTGGTTTTCCCTTTTACTATGTGTGACTCAGGAGACTCAGGCCCTTAGGTTTGGTTGCAAGTAAGGCTACCCACCGTTCCATCTCGAAGGCTATAATTTTAAACACAATTTTAAAATGAGAAAAAATTGCACAAAGACAATCCTGTATTATAAAGAAAAACTTTTTGTAAAAAATGTAGCTAAGTGTTAGTGCTTTTTCCTAATATTTGATCTAACAATGGAAATATTGATTGATAAGTTAGATCATTTTCAAATATCTATAGATGATATGTAGGAACATTTAAATTACAAAGTTGTAGCAGAATAATTGTACCAGGGACTGCCTGACACCTAAACTGTCAAAGCAGGAAGGACTGCAAAGCAATGGAGAAATCTGCACAGCGACAAAGCGTGTCTTGTCTATCACAAGCCTGATGACTCCCTAAAAATAAAATAAAATAAAAATAAAAAAAAACAACTTTTCTTACATTTGTTTTCCATTTGAGATGAGTGAAAAGCAATACATAGATGAGAGGAGCTGGCATCTTGATTCCATATAAAGACTCCAAGTTGAACACAATGCGGCACTGAACCTTGCCTGCCCTTCTCAGAAGTGTCTGATCTGGCATGCTCAGAGGCCTGGGTTTTCTTTATGCAGGTCCACAGTGATGATAGAACGAATTCCCCTTAACGTTTGCAGATCTCACTCTCTGCATCTAAAGGGGTAATATTGGTGCCAGCCATATAAGAATTTGTAAAGATAATGCTCACAGAATCTTGTAGAGCATATTCCTCTTGGTGAATGTATATACACCATGCATATACATGTTATAATTAAAATAAACTGTCTGTGTGTAAATATAGATACAGACTGCACATCCCTAAAATGGAGATAGGACCTCACATTCACAAATACAAGTTCATTTTGGAAATCACACTTTTTTTTTGGGGGGGGGGGAATTTGATTTGCTCAGGAGAGAAAAGTGTAAGTCCAGGATATTTTCTATCTTACACAAATAATTTTAAAAGTAAGCATTCACAAATTTTAATTTATTAATAACATGCATTTTATTTTTTGTGCCAAACTAGGCTTATTCTTTTAAGATGGGCTAGAAAGACAGAAAGAATGCCAAGTTTTAAAGAAAGACACTGCAATAAAATATGCACACACAGACTTGAAACAATCTGGTCATAGGATAACAAAATAACAGGTTTCTCTACACATTTCCCCCAGCCTCCAAGAACAGCCGCTGAGTGCTAGCACACAAACAAAAGGGACATATTGCAGAGGTGACTCATACAGCTGGGAATACAAAGGGCTAGTCTAGCCAGAGCCAACATGGAACAATGACCTACCCTGAAATGTTCAGTCTCTCTCTAAGGAAAAGTGGCGCATTTAAATATGTGGCATAAGTTTCCATTTTAAAGCAGTAACTAATATACCTTAAAATAACCACCAACTTTGCATTTTTTTATATAAACCCAGTTTTTCATAAATATCTGTCTGTGCTTGCATTTGCATATGGGCCACTGTCTTTCCATAAGTGCAATCAGCAGGATTTACTCTGCATGGGTAAATGTGGAAAGGCTCTCAGATGGCTTTGAAGAAATAGAAGGAAATTACTTTGCATCTCCCCCAGCCCCCTCGAGTGGATTGTCACAATCTGTGCATTTTGTTTCCCTTATCATCATATTTATCTGACAATTCAGATTTCCTCTCCTCCTTCACCCATCTCCTGGTAAAAACAAACAGGGCAGAACAAGTGGATATAATCACCCCAGGGCCTTCTTTTAAGTGCCAGACAATAGCTAACAGACCCATTCAGGAATGACTATTATTGGTTTAAAGTTGGCATGTGACCCTGCCGCAATGTATCTTGGGAATTGCCCCCAAAAAATCTCAATCAAAGCCCCGAGAACAGGAAAGCAAATGTCCTTATGCTGTTTGAACATTGCTGAATCTGGTGTCTGTCAAGATCTCGCTTCAAAGGAACCTCTGCTCATGGTGGCTGCCAATAGGCTACAAAAATAGGCACCTTCACAGTTTGTTTATAAGAGTGTGTCTAATCTCACTTCAGAGAAAGTTTGTATTTGACACAGTACTTATGTATTGTATTAAAACAAGATTATTCACATGAAGCAATTAAGAGGATATAAATTTTAAGCTCATGGTGAAAAACATTTATCTCATAGACCTCTAAGGGAATCTTCAACTTCCTTCCTTCCTCTAACTGTTCCTCAATAAAGAAATGAAGCCTAGATCCCCAAGTTGGTTTTCTCTATCAATGACAGTGTGTCCACAAGTCCTTAAAATAGCTGAATTGATAAGATGTTTCCAATTCTCCTAGACTGAACCTATTTCACGTTGTTCTGTCTCCCAGTTTTTTGAGTCTTTGGGATCAATATTTTCTAAAATTATTGTTAGTTGACTATTTATACTCTGTTTTCTTTGGCCTTACCATTAACTATATATACAGAGAGATATTGTCTACTTCTCACCTAAGACAGCATTCAAAGCAGAGTAGTGGACACACACACACACACACACACACACACACACATACACACCTAAATACAGCCTGCTGATCAGTTCATATAATACCACTTCGATATGATGTATATGATCTCAGTGCTGACCATTAGGAATTGGATAACCAACTAGGAATAGTTCTTCCCTGGGAAGCACCAATTCTCCAGCTCCCAACATTTCTCATTTGTCTGTTTTGCTCTATAAGGTTAAGAATGGAGACCTTTACATTTTCTACTTCAGTGTGTCTATTGATATCCTTGTTAGGTCATGTTTAGACAGCCATGTTGATAAGACTTTATCTGTGTTTCATCTGATATTTTTAAGAAACACGTTACACAGAAAACCTTCCATTCCTTTGGCCCTTACAATCTTTCCACCTCTTCTTCCACAATCATTGTGGAGCCTTAGGTGGCAGAGTTGTACTGTAGATGCATTCATTGGGACTCAGAACCTCAGGATTCCATGGTCTCTGCATTCTGGCCGGTTGTGGGTTTCTGTAATGGTCTTCATCTATTGCAAAGAAAAGTTTCCTTGAAATGTAATAATACCCTTACTTAGCTGTGGTGTTAGAATAAATGTTTATGTTGCAGTTAGGAATTAGTCTAGTTTAGTAAAATGGTTTTTGTAAGTTCTCCAAGACCCATACTTTATTAGTCTTGTATAGTTGGGTAGGTTTCTAGTATGAGACATGGTTTCCCTTTTGTTGCAGGAGACTTAATTCCAATTGTAGAGTTATTGGTTAATGCAAAGCATGTTTGCCCATAGTGTGTCCTAGAGATTATTGTGTCATGCTGACATTCTTGTGGCTCATATGTGTTATAGTTGGGTGATGACTATTGACTGCTTCACTCCAGTGGAACTTTGCATAATAACTTCTACCCAGTACCATGAAGGAAAGTCTAGAGGGACAGCTTTCACTGTGTGTGTGTGTGTGTGTGTGTGTGTGTGTGTGTGTGTGTGTAAAATGATAATTATAAATAATTCTATTTACATCCTATAGCCAATGCCAACCAGCAATGTATTACTGAATCCTAGCAAGGGGTCCTAATTGAGTTAGGAAGTGGGTGCCCTGACCACCACTTTCAGGCCAGTATGTTTCCATTCTCAGGGTTTCATTACATAGTTGCTTTTCCTACACCTCTCAGAGGACAGCATGTGGGGATTGCAGCTGTATGGACGTTGGGAGCAATAGATTAAAATATATCCTTATAAGTAGGCCCCCAGGACTCCAGGAATGTCATCTAGGATCTAGTTCTATGTGATCAAAGTTAACTAACTAGAATGCCCCCCCCCCACTCAGATTCCAGTATATAAAAAAATAAAGTGGGAAGTAGAAGCAGCCAGGCATGCTCTTCCTGGAAGGCAGGTCCTAGATGATATGGATAGCATCTGTGTTAAAAGTTATTTCATCAGGATAAATTCTTCTTGAAAATTTAAAGCATGTCTCCCATAAAATGAACTAAATGGGTTATGCCTTATTGATTTATTGCATGAATATTTGTTGAACCTAAGCCATGAACCTAATGAGGAACAAAACAATTATAGTGCCTTTCCTAATGGGATCTACTAATGACTATATTTACTCTAAATTTATGACCTGTGAGATCTGGGGTGTTTTCAGACAATTTTCCAAGACTTTAGTTAAGTTCTCAGACATTAAGTAAAGTAGAAATAGGAAGGGTTTCAAATAAACTGGATTATATCTTGGGCAACAACAAAATACCACCAAGTGCTGTATTTGTTGGATGGAGTCAGTGGTCATCCTCTTTGGGGGCAGGAAAAAAAAACAGCAGTGGTTGAAGGGGATACAAAGCCCAAGAAACCCTTGAGTTTCTTGACCTATTCACTCTCCACCCACTGCCTATTTCTTGAATATTTTACCTCCCTTATTTCATACTGTAGTCTCAGAAACAATTCTAGGAACAAAGGATAAATAGCCACATCCAAAGCAGACATCTGAGAAGTGTAATCTTTAACGTTTCTTCCTTTTCACCATCATAGAACAGCATCTCAGAAAGAAAAATCTTTTATTTTCTCATTGAATGGAAAGAAAAGCTAGAAAAATTAAATGTTTTCAAAGGAGAATTTTTAACCCAGATGTATCTTAGCATGACTGTAATATCATCACTTTTAAGGTGTAATCAAAAGAATCAAGAGCTTGAGATCATTCTTGTCTCCATAGGTGGAGATCATTCTCCGCTGTTTAAGAACCTTTCTCAGACAAAACTAAACAGCAGCAGCAGCAGCAGCAGCAGCAGCAGCAGCAGCAGCAGCAGCAGCAACACACTTAACTACAATAACAGCAGATATCTCCACTCCTCATGAAGCCATTAAAGACAAACATGACCTGTTAAAGGGTACAACTCTAGTGTATTAAAGTAGAGAGAGAGAGAATCACTTGGAGAAGCATGTAATGTTTTCTCACACAGTTCTACATGCATCATCAAAGTCATGGCTTTTGTAAGTGGCCATAGTTTCAGTTCACTAGAAGGTGCTTTCCAAAGTCTACAGGGCCTCTTCAGGTAGTTCTATTCATCACGGATGCTATTTCTCTACTTTTAATAAACAGTGTTCTGTGTCTTTCCCCTTCTAATCTCAGGGTTATAAATGTGGTCCAGTTTGTTCCATGAGAAAAATTGAGCAGATATGGTGGTATATACTGATAACCTTAGATGGCATGAGCCTGTTAGAAGAGGATTATAAGCTCCGAGGCAGCTGGGAATACATAGTAAGCTTTAACCTGGAACAATAATAATAAAAGTAAACATTATAAAAATAAATTTCTTCTCATCTCAATAACTGACTACAACCACTTTGTAACTCTTCCTCCAAGGCAAATTTTTCAACAATGGGAGATCCTCACTCCCTCTGTCCTTCCAGCTACCATTCTAAACACTAACCTGATTCTTACTCAAGAAAAAACATCAAATCTGATATTGTCAAAGACAGCAGAGGTCAACCATCTTAATATTTCAAACGAAGCTGGATATTTTTATTTCCATAGATCTTGTACTCCCTTGGCATTAGGCTCTACCTGCTACTCTTTTGGAGGCTCAGCCTTCTTTTATAGACTTCTGTAAAATGACCCCTCAGTAGGGTTCCTTTTTCCTTCCTGACTACCTCTGATTACAATAAGGCCTTGCATCTTCCATTGCTGCTCTGTCTACTTGCCACTTTGGAAAGGAGCTCTGATGTGCTAATGATGTTTATCTACATCAAGGAACAAATGGAAATGCAAAGATTTGCCCTATACAATGTCTATACTATGAATGTGGCCCATCTGATTTTACTAAATCATTGTATTTCTCCATGATATTTGTAATGTTTCTATTAACCTTCCAATCTTTTGGAAAATTTCAGAACCAAGAAAGTTAAAACTAATAAACATGTTCCCTGTAAAAACATGGAAAAATATAATTAAGGGCTGTTAAAGATGCTGCTGAGATGAAACTAAAGACCTGGAATCCTCACTGATTCTGTTGTGGCTCCTGGGTATTTCAGTCGTTCTGAAAGCCTAAAAATACCACCTGGAAAACCTGTGTGACTTCTGACCCCTGGAGTGAAAAAAGTCTCAAACAAAATGTACCTATGCTACAGGTGGCTGTAGTCACTTAAAAATATTAGGCATAGATTCCAACTCCTGACCTGGATAAAGTATAAAAACAAAAACTAGAAAAAACTTATTATATACCTAGTTCAATATAAAGCAAAAACAACCACCATCACAAATACTTTCCTATAGCTGATTACATTCTAAAATAAGGTGTTTAAATATAAACCATCAACATCGTTCTAGATTATTGACAACCTCAAATTCCTAATGGAAACAAACTTTTCTCCCTATCATAGTTTATATTGGACTTTTGCATAACTCTGTTAAATGAATACGTGCATACACACACACACACACGCATGTACACATGTACACATACATACAAAGGTGTTACATGAAAATAAATACGAGTAAAATGGAATAAAATATTGGTTCAAATATTTTATTGAGTGAATATTTACTAGAAGTTAACATAGTCAGAAAACTTTGCAGGCACATAGTGTACAAGGGTATATGGTAAGTGAAGGGAAGAATATACAATAGTGGGTAGTGTATACATTTAATGCCTGAGGCACAAACACAAGGTCCTCAGTTTAAATTCCTGGCACTCACATAAAAGCTGAGCACAGTGATGTGTTTCCAGCTCTATTGTTGAGAAGGTTGGCACAAGGGCACTCACCGACCAGTTGAGCAAGTAGAATGGATGAGCCCCTTTATTTCATTGAGAAATCTTGTCTTGAAAGACGGATTTCAGAGAGTGATCAAAAAAGACACTCAATATTAACTTCTCATCCCCAACACCCCCCACACCCACATACACAAATAAATAATGAGAAAGAAGGAAGCCGTAGCAAAAATAAATAAAGGAGAAGTCTAACCAAGAGGATCATAAAGAAAAAGAATCATTAGCAACAAAAGAGAAAGATAAAATATAGAAAGCAAAGTGAAAAATGACACTTTCAAGTTGAGAACATAATGGGGTGAGTTTATTGCCCCAGTATAATCCTAAGACTGAAACAATACAGAGACAATTAGACTTGTCTGAATTTCACACATCCCTTGGGAATGTGTGAATATTTCTACATAATTTTTCAATTTGATGCATAAATAGACAAAAAGAAATTTTGAAAGGAAATCTACAGAATAATCTCAAAATTATATTGATGAAATAATATCCAATATGATGTGATCAAACTTAATTCAATGGTTAAATAACAAATGTTTGCTATAAATAATTTAGGAATGCAACTGTGGTTTATAAATATATGGTCTTTTAAAATAAGTCATCTTATTAATAAATTAAAGAGGAAAGCTCACAGAAACAACCCCAAGGCTCATGGAAGGCTTTTAAAAAAAAACCCTCAAAATCCATAATGGCTACACATTTCTTAGCAAATTAAAATTACTTTAGAAATAATTAACACATATTCATCAGAATTAGTAAAAATAATTAATTAATCAAAAAAGTGCTAGCCTGGAGACAACCTGAGTTCAAAGCCCTAATACCTTTGCAAAGCTGAATGCAGAATTGCACCTCTGTGATTCCAGGGCCCAGGATGAAAAGCAGATTGGAGCACCCCTGGAAGTCTGTGACTACATTACCACACAGTAACAAATAAGACCTTTTCAAACAAGGTGGAAGGGGAAAACACACCAGCATGGCTGCTCTCTCTCATCTTTGCATGGCTGATCATGGCACCTACTTGCCTATGCTCACACAACGTCATATGCATATAGACATATCATATATGGACACACAAAAATAAATTTTAAAATTTAAATGTTAGAAGTGAAAGACAGCCACATGTGGTGGCACATGCCTGAAATCCTAAGAGTACAAGGTGGAACCAAGGGGAACCAGATTTCAAAGCCAGGGTCACCCTCGATGATATGGGCCATTGCTCTCCTAAAACTGGAAAATGAGACAAAGAGGAAATGCCAAATTGTCACATTTGGTTAAAGATGTGGAGCCACTGACCCCTTTATGACCCTAGTGTAATTGATATAAATCACCATAACTACTCTGGAAAGTGGTATGATACAGTCAGCAAATGCTGAATATTTACACAGTCAGTAGTCTGCCGACTTGTACTCTTAGTTGTGGGAGTTTAGAGAATTTCCATCAGCTGAGAAAAATTTAGGGATGGTTCTTGCTCATGCTCACCTTGCTCTTGGGTGCTTACCTCATTTTCTTTAGTAATTTTCATGGGAGAAAACTGTGACTGTGAGTTATTCCTGCCTGGAATCAAGTGAGGGGTGGGGATGCCATCCACAGTCACATCTCTGACCCAGAATTATTCCTGTCTGAAAGAATTACAGGGATGGAGATGGAGAGGAGGCTGAGGAAAAGAAGGTCCAGCGACAGGCCCAAAGTGGGATCCAGCTCAAGGGGAGGCCCCAAGGCCTGACACTATTACTGAGGCTATGGAGTGCTCACAAAAAGAGATCTATCATGACTGCCTGCCAAGAGACCCAACAAGCAGCTGAAAGAGTCAGATGCAGATATTTGCACCCAACCAATGTGCAGAAGCAGCTGACCCCTGTTGTTGAATTAGAGAAGGCTGAAAGAAGCTGAGAAGGGAGATCCTGTAAGCAGACCAGCAGTCTCATTTAATCTGGACCCCAGAGATTTCTCAAACACTGGACCACCAAACAGACAGCACACACTAGCTGACATGAGGCTCCCAACATACATGCAGTAGAGGACTTCCAGGTCTGTGTTCATTCAGAGATGATGTTCCAAACCCTCAAGAGACTGGAGGGCCCAGGGAGTTTAGAGGTCAGGTGGGGTAGGGGTTGGGGACATCCACGTGGAGACAGGGTGGGATGGGGCGGCGGTGTGGGAAGTGGAGCAGACAGAGGGTCGATGGGGGGGGGGGGCAGGGAATGGAATATGGAGTATAGAAAATAAATTTTAAAAAAAATTTAAAAGTTATCCCTGCCTAACAGAGCATATGTAAATCTTGTCAAGTGCCCACTGCCAGTCTCACAGCCCAGACCAGCATTCTGGAGAAGGCAGAGCCTGCTTCAGCTCCTTTTGTGGTCTTCTGTCTCTTGAAGTTTACATTATACAACTCTTTCACTAATTTACTACAGTTATCCTAAGTTTGTTTTTTTTTTCCTCTTTTGAGGTGATTGTGAAAGGTATTGTTTCTCTGATTTCTTTCTCAGCCTGTCATTTGTATAAATGAAGGCTATTGATTTTTTTTTTTTTTTGTCTGTGAATTTGTACCCTGGTACTTTGCTGAAATGTTAATCATCCATCAAAGGTTCTTTCAGAAGTTTTGGATTTGGATCTTTTAGTAAAAATCATATTATCTGCAAATAAATATACGTGAACTTCTTCCTTTCCCATTTGTAACCTCTATGGGCTCCTCCAGGTATCGTATTGCTCTAGCTACTCTAGCTAGGACTACAAGTTCTATAGTTTTCCTCAAATTTCTTCCCCCTCAGGTTTAGTTTTCATCAAACTTCTCCCCCTTAGATTTCAGGGAACTATGCCACATAGGAATCAGGAAGATTATAAGAGCCAGAGTGGGTAGATAGCACCAAACAGTGACTTCCAGACACATCAGGACTGGTGGCTGTATGAACTCTTAGGGACTGTGGTAGCATGCACAAACCCTGCAGAGAGGTTCAAGCTAGTCAGCTTCTTAGCACTGACAGGGGAATGTGGATGTGAGCTCCTATCTTTAAACCAAGGACCTGTCCCCTGTGGGGCTGTGAAAGGCAGCCTGTTTTGGTTGAATGAGGCTTGCTCTGGAGACCCAGTAGGAAACTCTACAAGGGATGGAGCAGTGATTCCCAGAGACAGGTGCCTGACACCACAGAGCCCCCAACTCCATAATTCTGTGATTATAAGTCACACAGACAATGTCCCAAACTTCTGCTATTCTGACTAGATTCCACCTCCACAGTTACCTGACTATAGCCAGGTATGCTCCTTCCCACAGTTACCTGGCAACAGCTAGGTAGCCCAGCCCACTATAGAAGGGGCTGCTTGGCTCCTCCTCTCTCTCCTTAAGCTCTCACCTTTCTTTTTTTTTTTTTTTTTTTTTTTTCAGATTCTGTTACTGCTATTTTTATTATTTACGATGATTACAATAAATACTTTGCCAGCTGCAGTACATTTGAAATGAGTCAAGACACTAATATTTGTTTTACAAATATAATTGTTGCTTTAGTTCTACTGGAATTAGGTGGATCTACTCTAAACTAATGTCCTTCCCTATCCAATCTTGTCCCGA
>LR750285.1:619896-673721 GCA_902729485.2 Mus minutoides | reverse complement strand
GCTGCACAGTCTGCCTTGGCTACTGTCTTCAATTTGCACTTGGACCAAACACCATCTCGCCAGCCTGTCCTCAGTGAGGGTCTTCAGTTGCATTTGCCACAGGTGAGGAAAAATGTGTGCTTGCAGATGCGTGGCCACTGCCCTTGATAACATTTCTAAGTAGGCTTTAGTCTTCACTTTTGACTCCTTATGTTACTGAGCCCTCAGCAGGAGCAGGTGCAGGTAAGTCTAGCTATGGAGTAACTTTGCCTTCATTTCCATGGTCACTTGGTCACTGAGAATCTGATTTAATCTCCTGATCCTGGCTAGGGCCATGGTAACACAGAGCAGGGATACCTCAGAGCCCTTACCAGGACAGCCACAATCCCCTTTCCATTGATTTATGTCCCCCTCCCCAGAGAGACCCTCACCCCACAGCAAGCCTTTATTGGGAAAGGGCAGGGGGCCCAAATGCTGGAGTTTTGTCCTCTGTTCAGTGGGGCATCATTGCACAGGGAACTCATGCCCAGAATAAGGGCTGCTGGCCAGTCTGCCGCTGAAGGCCCCTGTTAAGGTCAGGTGATAAAGTACTACCCCTAGAGCAGTAGGGAGCTGCTAGCAGGGCAGAGGGTGTGGCAGGGAGGAGCTCTTTCAGAAACACTTTAGAACCTGTCAGTTGCTAGGCATCTCTATATGCCAAATTTCCCATGTGGCACCTCTGTGGGCTTCTCCCTGCTCCAGGTGGATGTGGACAGCCACTCAAGTTTATGCCCCTTACAGAAAACTCACAGTAAAGAAAGGGAAATTTAAGGTAGGTCAGGATGGGTTTCTGAAAGAGGAAGAAGAAAAGCTGTCCCAGATCATTGGCTGTGTCTTGGTTCTTGGAATCCTGATTTCACAAATTTGCTTTTTAGTCTTCTGTCTTAAGCCCTTTCTGTCAACATGTTCTTTAGTGTGGAAGCAGTTGACCAGAACTAGTGAATTAACAAGTTAGAAAATGTGATGATAGGAAGACCACTCTCCTGGGTCTCAGGTGGGACCCTTTCTCTCTGGCCCGTGTTACAGCTAGAGTTGGGATGACCATAGTTCTTGGTTTTAATTTACTGTTTTCTTTTTAAGGCAAGGTCTCATTATAAACCTTGTCTGGCCTGAAACTTGTAGACCAGGCTGGCCTTGAACTCACAGAGATCCATCTGCTTCTACCTCCTGAGTGCTGGGATTAAATCCAAATCTTGGTTTGAAATGACTTGTTCTGCTTTGCTTAAAGCAGTCAAGTACAGCTCAGTGTAAAGGAGTGGACTTGGTGTACTTGTCTCCAATGAGTCCCTTGTTAACATCCCTCCTTATAAGTCGATGGTACTAAATCCCAAGTGACTTGATTTCTAGGTGTAGATTTGGTACAATCTTTTGACCTGAGTTCAACATTACTGTCTGATGTGACTTGTCTTCCCTTAATGTTGACAACGATTGCCAGATCACTGAAACTATTTCAGATGCCACAAATCCCATAGAGGTATAACGGACAGATGATCTGAGACAAGTGGCCTCAGAGTGCTTTCTGTTTTGTTTTGTTTTGTTTTGTTTTGCTGGTTGGTTTTGAGACGGGGTAATGTCACTGAGTAGCCTTGATTGTACTGGAACTCTCTATGTAGAGCAGGCTGACCTGAAACTTACAGAGACCTGACACCTCAGGCAATGCTGAGATTAAAGCCACCACACCCAGGTAGCCCTACCTTCTCAAGTGGCCACCTCAGTGGCTTTGTATGGAAGGGCTGAGCTCCTGACCAGGGGAGGAGGCAGGTGCCATTTGTCAGGATCTAATTGTGGTATGGTGGGCTGGGCACCTCTCTGCCTCTTTATGCTGCTTACCTCTGGGTCCTGAGAAGTCAGACATTTCTATCAGATCTCTGATTTGGAGCCACTTGTCTGGGAACGGTATCCTTACACCTCCACTGAGGCACAACCCACACGGCCCCTTTTAGAGCTCCAGGGTAGCTCAGAAACTTATGAACCACACAGAGGATGAAACCAGTAAGCTCTTCTCTGAGGGGACTTCCACAGCCAATCTCAGTGGCTATATGGTAGAAGTAGAGGCGGGAGGATCGCATCCTGTATTCCAGAAAGGATGTAAGTTCTTGCTTTTTCCCTGAAATATTTCTTAAAGGGCTTGGGCCAAGCATCCTTGGCCTGAGAGCTATCTGCCTTCCTGAAGATTCAAGGGTGGGGTAGGGCTGACTCAGATAGTGTTGGTCATACCCCAGCGGAGATACTCTGCTCTAGCAGGCATGCCAGGGTAGTGCAGCCAAGCATCAGTATAAAGCAGGTCCTCACTCTTGTTCATGTGGTTGAAGGTAAGTGGTTGGGATGTAGGATATTTTATTTTATTTTATTGTCTGTTTGTTTACTTATTTACTTATTTGAGACAGGGTGTCCCTATGTAGCTCTGGCTTCCTTGGAACTCACAATATAGACCAGATTGAACATGAACTCACAAAGATCCATCTGCCTGTCTGCCTCCCAAATGTTGAGATTAAAGGCACAGGCTACTTGTGTTCTTCAACTTCTGGTGTCTCATGGTATATATTCCATAGATACCTGGCTCAGGATTCACAGGCTCAGGTTTGTGCAGGAAAATCACTTGGAGCATACCCTTAGATGAAATAAAAACTTTTAAAACTTATATTTTAAAAATCAATTCTTTCATGATTTCATATATATGTGTGTGTATATATACACATATACATACACATATATATACATATTTGTGTGTATATATATATATATATATATATATATATATATATACATATTTCTTTAATCATTTCCTCCCTCCCAGTATCCTCTCTTATGCCTTCCCATTCCCGCTGAAGGCCTTCTCACCAACAAGTCCCCTTCCTGCCTTCATGGCTTTTTCTTCTTGTGTGTGGCCCACTATGTCTAACTGGGGTTGCTTGCACAAGCATGTGTAAGGGGTTCATTACTTGAGCAAGGGCATTTACCAGTAGCTGCAGCATCGAGGAAAATGATTCCCTCTTCCCTAGCCACCGTCAACTTCCTGTGGTTCCTTAGGGAGCGGAGGAGCCTCAAAGCCACGCACTCCCTCAATGCTGTGGTCACAATGTTGAGTCACCTGGGAAGACAGTCTTATTGAAAGGCTGTCTATATGTAGGTTGATCTGGGGCATGTCTCGGGGTGGGGAGTATCTTGATTATGCTAATTAATGAGGGGAGAAGACCCTTCCCCTAGCAGGGAGCCCTAGATTGTGTAAGAATAGAAAAAGCAAATGGAGCACTGAAATATACGCATTAATCCCTTGCTCTCTGCTTTTGCCTGTGGATATGATGTGACCAGTTCTCTCAAGCTCCTGCTGCTGTGCCTTTTCTGTGAGCTAAACAAACCCTTTCTCCCTTAAAGCTGCCTTTGCTAGGGTATTTTGTCACAACAACAAGAAAAGACAACAGTACACCTGTCCATGATAGAATGTTGATAGAACCCAGCCTTGCTTCCAAGCCTTGGGCAGGTAACCACTAGTGATCATCCTAAGGCAAGGTAGTGGGTGCAGCCACCAAGTCACTGCTAGAACATGGTGTTTCTTGTCCCTTATCACCCCTCCGTCTCCTACAGTTTTCTGTCCCTTTTCCAGTGTTCCCTAGTCTTGCAGGGGAAGATATCAATATTCTGTTTGGGGCTCAGCATTCAAGAGTTGTTCCTGTCACCTCTACCTGTCATCACTGTACACTCAGTGATGTGGGCTGCAAAAAGACGTGCTTCTCTGAAAAGCACAGCACTGGTTCTTAAGTATAAACAAATATTTATAGAGCAGTTTGATAGCATGCCTTTAGCAAACATCAGCAATGCCGTCCTCTCAAATGGCCATGAGCTTTCTAGCCCTGGGCTAGAACAAGTTTATAGTGCCAGGCGTGAGTTTCCTTCTGTGAAGTAGGCCTCCAATTCAATTTTAAAGTGGTTGATTATACCCATACTATTCATGCCACAATGGCATTAGTGTTCCTGGGTCTTCAGGCACTGGTCCATGGCTAGATATACCCACTGATGACTTTTGTCTCTGTGCGCGCATGTGCACTCACGCACACACTCACTCTTACTTTCTGGGTGTGCCTGTGTGGGTTTTCTAGAGTAGAAGTGAGGCTGTGAGAGTCTTTGTATTAGACAGCATGTGTTGGCACTGAGAGTCTGGTTCCACCACAGGTATCCCTGGCTCTAAACTTGGCTTCTGCTCTCCACCCAGGTATTGGCAGATGCTGTCTCCCGCCTGGTCCTGGGTAAGTTCAGTGACCTGACAGACAACTTTTCCTCCCCTCATGCACGAAGGAAAGTGCTCTCTGGAGTAGTGATGACCACAGGTAAGCACCTGCACGCTGTTCAGGTTGTTCAATTTGTCTGCTTTCTGGTTTGAGACGCACACTTCAGAGATGTGCCCGTGAGTGCATTTCCAGAGAGTGACAGGGCGGAAGACCTGCCCAATGTGTCTGGGAGCATCCCGTGGCCGGTGGTTCAGAGAATGGGGAAGCCTGTTAATCTAAGCATATTCATTCTCGTTCTCTCTGTCTCTCTTTTCCTCTCCTTTCCCTCACCCCCATACACCACCCTCACACACACTCATAGATACACCCCCTTCCTGGTCACCATCATATCTGACCTGTTCTGCCACACCCTCCCCCCTACAGTGGACTAAAAACAGAAACACAGCCAAAGTTTTAAAAAAAAAAAGAATCCCTCAGTTTTCTCATGAATTTGTCATACCATTGACAAATATGACAGAAACTTGGTGCCATCTGTGATACCAGCAGGATTGTTGCTGTGACTGATAGACTGTGTGGTTCAGAAAAGCCTTTTTGGAAGTGGCTTGTGGGAGGAATTTTAGAAATGTTTGGAGATGTGGGCCAAAGAGACCCTAGAGTGTGTAAGCTCATCTTAGTGGGTGATTTCCTTGGAGCTCAGAAGACCAGGGTGACTAAGAATGAGGACACAGGGAAGGTTCCAGATGGGGACCCAGAGCGTGTTGGAAATTTGGGTTACACTGTGTCAAAAAGCTCATCTACAGTTTGCCACTCACCCTGTTCTTTCCACTTGGAGTGGGAGGTTTATTGCCACTGTGTGCCAGGAATATGCTTTAAGTTGCAGGGCTCACAGCTAAGCTTTCGCCTTGAGTCTCAGCAGACGGTGGCTTTGAACAGTGTCAGGACTATTAAAGTTATGACACACTTAGCCGGGCGGTGGTGGCGCACGCCTTTAATCCCAGCACTTGGGAGGCAGAGGCAGGTGGATTTCTTAGTTCGAGGCTAGCCTGGTCTACAGAGTGAGTTCCAGGGCAGCCAGGGCTACACAGAGAAACCCTGTCTCAAAAAAAAATTAAAAAAAATAAAAAATAAAACGGTTATGACACACTTAGAGGTAAACTAAATGCATTTTTCATTCATGTTCTTTTGGAGACCAGGATGGAAGTTGGTTTAGGGGGTTGGGCTGACTCCCAGTGGACTCAGGATGGCTAATCTTGATTGATTTGAGAAATGCCGAGGTGTGTCTGTGAGGGCTTTTCCAGGGGGTCTAGGTGGAGAGGGGCAGCCTGAATGTGGACTGCACTATGCTGTAGGCGAGGGGCTCAGGGGAAATAAAAGAGGAAAGGGGAGAAAGGCGGTGAGCACAGGCATCCTCTCTGCCTCCAGCCACCATGAGTTAAGCTGTTCTGTCCCATTTGCCACGATGGACTAAAACCTCTAAGGGAGAGTCAAAGTAAAATACTCGCCCTTTAAACTGTCCTCCCAGGAATTCGGGTTCAGAAAACAGAAAAGGCTAACTACTAGCATTTTTGTCTCCTTTTCTGACCATCCGCTCATAGCCAAAATGAGTGTCAAAAGCCCATGAAATGGAACTGGGTGCATAGGTTCAGTGCTCTCACTGGTCGAGTGGCTCAGGCAGGTTATTAATCCCTGTGAGCTGCAGTTTCTTTCTTCAAAATGGAAACAAAAGCCCTCAGAGGGCACTGTGAGGACAAGCTCCTGGCACGGCGCCTCCCACATAGCCTGTGTCTGAGTTCCCTTTCCTGTTGCTATAATCAAATACCCTGATAAAAACAGCTCAGGTGGAGCTATTTCAGCTCATAATTGAAGAAGTCCGTCATGGTAGGGAAGTCACCTGGCAAGAGCTTGAGGCAGCTGACCACATCTCATCCTTAGTCAAGAAATAGAGAAGAGTGTTTTGTTCAACTCCCTTTTCTCTCTTTTATGCAGTCTGGGGTACCCACTCAGGGAATGGTGCTGCCCACAGTGGGCAGGTCTTCCCATTTAGCTAAGCTAATCAAGAAAATCTCTCAGGGCTGGTGAGATGGCTCAGTGGGTAAGAGCACTGACTGCTCTCCTGAAGGTCCTGAGTTCAAATCCCAGCAACCACATGGTGGCTCACAACCATCTGTAATGAGGTCTGATGCCCTGTTGTGTAGTGTCTAAAAACAGCTACAGTGTACTTATGTATAATAATAAATAAATGTTTTTTAAAAAGAAAGGGAAGGAAGGGGGGAAGGAGAGAGAGAGGGGAGGAAAGGGGAGGGGAGGGGAGGGGAGGGGAGGAAAAGAAAGGAAAGAAAATCTCACATAGGCATTCTGAAAGGCCAGCCTGGGCTAGATAACCCCTTACAGATGTGCCCAGAGACGTACCTCCTAGGTGAGTCTAGAGTGTCAGAGTGACAGTGAACACCAACCCTCACAACATGTGGCACACATCATTTCTGTCATTGTGAGTCTGCTCCGAGGCCATACTCAGGATTGGTTTGTTGATACTGTTGGATGTTGTTGTTGTTGTTGTTGTTGTTGTTGTCATCCTAGGGCTATATTCCAGGGCCTCACATATGCTGGGTGTATGTTCTACCACTGAGACACAATCCTTTCTATATTCAGGTCATTGTAACATGTCTGGGTCAGTGACCTGTTTCACAGGATTTGATCATGATGCTCCCTCTCTGGAAGGTCACATTGTGTATGATTTCACTCTTGGTGTGGGAAAGTGGGAAAGATTACTAACGAAACCATGGGTGCCGATTCTGTTTTCTGGTACTCTTGAGCCTGAAGTCATTCCTCCGAGCCTCTATAATATTTTACTTTAGGACTAATTCTAGGCCAGGTAGTACTTATGTATAGTGCTTCTTATCTGTAGTCAAGGGTGAATGTTCAAGCACCCATGCATGCCGATGCAAACGACAGGGGGGTAAGTTCAGGGGGTAGACTACGGGATGAGGAAGGCAGCTTCCTGGAACTGGTACGTAACAGAGCCTCAGGGAGAGGCTCTTTGTTCAAGTTTCTCAGGTAGGGATCAGAGACATGAAGACACATGAAAATAAGCTCAAGTGTCCAGCTGACCCTACGTGGTCCAGGTGCTGAGAGCACATGTCAAACACGATCATGGGTCGCCAGTCACTTTCCTGTCTTTCAGGTACAGATGTCAAAGATGCCAAGGTGATAAGTGTTTCAACAGGGACGAAGTGTATCAACGGTGAATACATGAGTGACCGTGGCCTCGCACTCAATGATTGCCACGCAGAGATAATCTCCCGAAGGTCCCTGCTCAGGTTTCTTTATGCACAGCTCGAGCTTTATTTAAAGTAAGTTTAGGAGTGAACACATGAAGGGAGCTATTTTATCTATCAGCAGGCATTGCCTAGCCTTTGCTTGTTTATGTAAGCACCAAGGAATCCTCAGGACTGTAACTGTGTGAGGAGTACTGGGGCCCAGCCTTGCTGTCTTGTGATGCTGTCTGAGCAGGACCCACACCCCCAGGATGCCCAGTTATGAACTAGAGTGAACTAACTCACACACACATATACATACACACATGCATGCATACTTACAGAAGACATATACATAGAAATGTAGCATAGTCGTAAACTTCAAGTCCATATTTCCCATGGTGCACTTTGTCTCATGCACTGGCAGTACAAACATGTCTTCCCAGCTGGGAGGTGGTGGTGCACACCTTTAAGCCCAGCACTTGGGAGGCACGGTCGGTGGATCTCTGTAAGTTCAAAGCCAGCCTAGTCTACAGAGCTAGTTCCAGGACAGCCAGGGCTACACAGGGAAACCCTGTCTTGAAAAGCAAAAACAAAACAAAACAAAACACAAAACAAGTCAAACAAACCAAAAAGAAAACATGTCTTTCCAAATTGCCTGGTAAAGAATGTCCTTTTCATTTTGGTCACTGGGCATGGTCAGAACTGATCTTGCACCTGTCAGCTTTTCTTGACCAGACCATATCTTCCATGTGATCTTTCTACCTTGAAATCATGCCTGGGAAGGAATGGTCACTCCCAGTTGATGACATATTGACCACTGAATGGACCTGAACTATGGATTACTATAAGCATGGGTAACAGTGATTCCAGTTCAAGCCAGACCGAGTGATGTACAACTGCAAATCCTAGCAGAAAGAGGGAGCTGAGGCAGCAGAATCCCAGGTTCGAGGCCAACCTGGTATATATAGCAAGATACTGTCTCCAGAAACCTACCTCTCCCTACTGAAAGCACTGGCCTCTGAGGTCAGTCTGAATCCATGGACCCCACATTGAGGTGCACACCTTTAACTGGCACTCTTGTGACTTTTCCCTTGCAGTAACAAAGAAGACCAGAAAAAGTCCATATTTCAGAAGTCAGAGCGGGGTGGGTTCCGGCTGAAGGATACCGTACAGTTCCACCTGTACATCAGCACCTCGCCCTGCGGAGACGCCAGAATATTCTCTCCCCATGAGCCCGTGCTAGAGGGTATGACGCCAGACTCTCACCAGCTGACAGGTTTCTAAGAAAACATAATATAATGTAGTGTTAGAATGCATCCACATCTGTGTGCTTCTTCAGATTTTTGTTTTTAATTTCAGTTTGTTTTTTAAAATTTCAGCCTTAGGTATGGTCCCTGTAAAAATATGGATTCTTCCCAATTTAGTTAGAAAATGTTAATGGGAGCTGAAGAGATGGCTCAGCAGTTATGAGCACTGGCTGCTCTTCCAAAGGTCCTGAGTTCAATTCCCAGCAACCACATGGTGGCTCACAACCAACTGTAATGAGATCTGATGCCCTCTTCTGGCTTACAAGCATACATGCAGGCAGAACACTATATACATAATAAATCTTTAAAATAGAAAAAAAAGAAAATGTTAATGAATGAAAAATGCTAGTTCTAAGAGGAAAGTGCTGAGTGATCCCTGTATTTGCAGTGAGTCTGACTGGTGAGTGTGTGAACGAACAGTGAGGCCGCTCCACATTAGCAGGTGGACACAGGCGGGCGAGCCCCTCTGAGACCAGCCTAGCACTGGGCTTTATGACAGTTTGTATGTAAGTTCCTACTCTCATACCCAAGCATCGTGTATTCCAAATGGGTTTCCGGGATTATGAAAACAGTGATACTCACCATAAATAATTAGTATTCAAAAAATAATAATAATAAAAAATTAAAGTCACCCATATTCATATAACTCACTGCTAATCACTGGGAGTATCTTCACATATTCCCAATGGATTGATTTCTGTTTTTATTTTTTGACATGATAAAAATACAAAGGTTAATAGATAACCAATCAAGTATCTGTTGCCCAGAATTAGCAAATCTTAGCATTTTTCTCCATTTGTTTCCACTCATTAGTGGTGGAAATCATCTCAGCCAAAATGTAAACCACCGTTTTCCATGTTCATAAGTGTGTTCTGTATTATGTGTTTTCAGTTCAATTTTATATTTTTCCTGGGGTGTATATTTTGTATGGCTCGAATGTTTGCGTACCTATCTATAAGTTATACTTTAAATTTCGGGATGTTAGATGTGCTTTTCGGGATGGTAGCTGTTTATCTCCTGTGGAGTTTGAACGCTCTTTCTTCTAGAGCCAGCAGATAGACATCCGAATCGCAAAGCAAGGGGACAGCTACGGACGAAAATAGAGTCTGGCGAGGGGACAATCCCTGTGCGCTCAAATGCCAGCATCCAGACCTGGGACGGGGTGCTGCAGGGTGAACGGCTGCTCACCATGTCCTGCAGTGACAAGATAGCACGGTAAGGCCACAGGGCCCGCCCTCACCCTGCACGTGCAATGAGTACCAGCCCTCTCCTAACTCCGCTTCAGATCCGTTTGTATTCTAACCCCGTTCCCTGCTCGAGTGGTCCAAGAGTTAGTTCTCTGAGGACTAAGGTTCTACACAGGTGCTTCTGGGGCTACCTGGGGGGATAAGGGAGACCATGGCACAGGACAGGCCTGTGTTCTCACGTCACTTGCTTCCAGACATTCATCTTGCCTTTTATTACCTCTTTCTCAACATCGGTAACAGTTTGCTCCCTGAGGAAAACATACAAGCATTTCCTTGTCAGCAGGGAACGCTGTCCACCCTTGCTGTGCCAATCAGTTAACACTGTGGTAATTGATCTTTACCAACCAGAACAACATGAGGCATCCCAGGCCAAGGAGAGAGCTCTGTGAACACACTGCTCTAGTTACCATGTGCCCCGGAAGCAGCTTCTCCTGGGAGCTTAGATCCAGGTCAGATTGTAGAAATCTCTGTCTTCAGATACAGTCCAAGTTCCAGTGGCTCTTCTCTTTCTGTTTCAGCTAACGTATGTCAGTGTATATAAAATCAAACCTCTCCCTACAGAACTCAACCCTGTGGCACTGGCACCAGGGTATACATTTCTGGATTGACCAGCCACCCGGAAGGTTTGGGATTGACATAGACAAATCGCACGTGTGCCTTTTGTCTCCCTCACATCAGATGGGTCACCTGATATTTCCTAACAAGCTCAGGGAGGCACAACTCACTGTGTGGTTTGAAACCTAGTCCTCTCTTGTGTACCATTCATCCTTTCAGCGGTTGTGAGCACTTTTCATTGATTTTTCTCTAAAACGGATTTCTTAGGGAGCTGGGCTCACCATACCTATGCCTTGGACCAGTCTTCGCAAGCACTGGTACAGGTTGGGCAACACCTAGCTAAAGAGAAGAAAAGAAAAAAATCAGGACCGGGAGTGTTTGAGATTTTAGAGGTTTTTGCAATTTTGAAATATTTGTGTAGACTCTACCAATTGAGCTACGTAACTGAAAACCCAAAGCTTACGTGCTCCAAACCACCCGGCTTTAGTGGAATGCTGCCTGTGCTACTGTGGCATGTTTACTTGTGTGTCTCTCAGTCTCTTGTCCAGATGCTTTTCTGTGTTTGTGTGAGTGTGTGTGTGTGTGTGTGTGTGTGTTATGCTGGAGATGGTGGCCAACCAAATATGACGGCTTGTCTGTAGGCAGTCCCTTCTCTTGTGTTGTGCTGTATGTTTGTATGCCAGGATCACAGTGTTTTGATTGCTATTGATTTTATACTATTTTGAAATCAGCCAATAGAACCCTTACACCTTATTCTTTTATTTTTTAATTTATTATTTATTTTATATTTGTGAGTACACTGTAGCTGTCTTCAGACACCCCAGAAGAGGGCATCAGATCCCATTACAGATGGTTGTGAGCTACCATGTGGTTGCTGGGAATTGAACTCAGGACCTCTGAAAGAACAGTCAGTGCTCTTAACTGCTGAGCCATCTCTCCAGGCTCTCCAGACCCCTCCCTTCCTTCCTTTCTTTCTTTCTTTCTTTCTTTCTTTCTTTCTTTCTTTCTTTCTTTCTTTCTTTCTTTCTAAGTTGTTTGGCTTTCTAGACTTCCTAGGAATTTGCTTTTGTATGTTTGTTTTTATTTTCATGCGTGTAAGTTCCCCCGAGACTTTGGTTTGCTGATGCCTTCAGAGCATGGCATTTCTTTTCCATATATTTAATTTCTCAATTTTGCACTTTTATACTGATTTATAGCTTTCCCCTATAGAGTGATACTTGTACGATTTAATTTTTGTTTGTTTTGAGGCTAATGTGTGGTCTGCCTTGGAGAGTGTTCTCGGCATACTTGGGAAGTATGTGTGGTCTGCTGTTATTACACTGGAGTGTTCTGTTTGTGTTAGATCCAGACGGTCTACAGTATTCTAAATTGATGGCTTCCGTTTTTCTCTTCCTTCTGATTCATGCGTAGCTGAGTGGGTGTTGGCGTTCCCTAAACTCATTATGCTGCTGTCCGTTCCTCCTTGAGGCTCAGGCTTTGCTTCATATATTCAGAAGTTCTGTGGCGTGCTGTCTGATGCTCAATAGGATTTGTCATTGTTGCTGTCTCACACCTTTGTGTGTCTGTCTGGCAGGTGGTGTGTGTGGAAGTCAGAGGACTTGCAGAGATTGGTTCTCTCCTTCTGCTTTGTGCGTCCCGGGGGTCTAACTCAAGTTGCTAGTGCCCTTACCCATTGAGCCACTGTGCTGGACCATTGATGTGTTATCTTGCTGGTAAATTGAGCCCTTTATTATCATATACTATTCTTTGTCTCTTCTGAGAGTTTGTGTAATTTAAAAATCTCTGTTACCTAATTATTTCTGCTCATCTCCTTATTTTGCAGCAATTATCTCTCTTCATTCATCCATTTTCAGCAATACCACTTTCAGCAAAATCTCCTAAGATAAAATTCACGCCTTTATGTTATTAATCCATTTGTCAATCTTGTCATCTGGCAGGAAAGTTTAGTTCATTAACATTGAAAATATTTTGGATAGAGAAGGCTCACCTTGTTATTTCTGTGTAATATGTAGTTTTTTTTTCTCCCTTCATTGGTTTACTGATTTGCTCTCTTATTGTCTTTCTTTTAAAATAGCCTCATAGAAATATCATTTCTGTTTGTATTTTCTACAGAACTTCCTTTGTGGCTTTAGGTTTTTCTTTTTAAATATGTACACGTGTGTGTGTGTGTGTGTGTGTGTGTGTGTGTGTGTGTGTGAGAGAGAGAGAGAGAGAGTGTGTGTATGAGAGAGAGAGAGAGAGAGAGAGTGTGTGTGTGTGTGTGTGTGTGTGTGTGTGTGTGTGTGAAGGTCAGAGGTGTTGAATACAACTGGAGCTGGAGTTCCAGGCAGTTGTGAGCCCCCAGATGTGGATGCTGGGAAGCATACCTAGGTTTTCTAGAAAAGCAATACCTCCTCTTAAACCCTGAGTCTTCTCTCCACCCCTGTAGTTAGGATACTGACTACATAAAACATCTTAATATCATAGCTTTCTGTTTTAAACTGGTAATGATGTAACTTCACATATGTATAGAAACTCTTCCTTTCTAGCTCCACTCCCTCATACTTTGTCAATAGCACAGATTATGTCTCTCTCTATTTTATACCCACTTACATAGATCTATAGTCAGACTTATTTAAATCCAGTTAATCAAAATTACAAGCCCCAGGTATGGTGGTGTATACTCAATCCCAGCTCACAGAAGGCTGAAGTAGGAGAATCCTTTGTTCAAAGCTGAATTGTATAGTGAAACCCTATCTAAAGATAAATAAGTAGGGGGCTGGTGAGATGGCTCAGCAGGTAAGAGCACCCGACTGCTCTTCCGAAGGTGATAAGTTCAAATCCCAGCATCCACATGGTGGCTCACAACCATCCGTTACAAGATCTGGCGCCCTCTTCTGGAATGTCTGAAGACAGCTACAGTGTACTTACATATAATAAATAAAATAAATCTTAAAAAAAAAAAAGATAAATAAGTAAATAAATAATAAACAAATAAATAAATGTACTATTTTATTTATAAGATTTATTATAAATATATTAAAAACCTGTATTTATTGTATATGATAGTTAATTTTTAGTATTTATTTTCACTTATGGGTGTGTGTGTGTATATCTGTATGAGTGAATACTGTAAATGTGAGGGTGACTCTGAGGCCAGAAAAGGGCGCTGGATCCCTTGGAGCTAGAGTTATGAGAGGTTGTAAGCACTAATGTGGGAGCCAAGACCTGAGCTCCAGTACCCTGAGCTCTCAACCTCCGAGCTGTTTCTCCAGCCCTGAAGTTACCATGGATGTCTGTGTGTTTACCTTTGCAGGAGAGCCTCCTCACGTTTTTTATCTGGCTTCTGTTGCTGTCTACCGTTCTGATGCTTCAGCCTGAAGGACTCTCCCCCCCCCACCCCACCCCCGTCTGTTTCTTCTTAGGTCTAGTAATGATGCAACTCTGTCCGCTAGTGATCCCAGAGAAAATACCAAGTCCCCATCATTTATGAGGGATACTCAAGGACATCTTCCCACTGATTTCTGAGTCACAAAGATTTTACTGGGAAACTGATAAGCTCTCTTTATACAAGCATTGACTTACCACCGCCGTTTAAGACTGTTTGTCTGGACTTAGTTTAGTTGTAATGCGCTCAGTGTCATTTTCCTGTTTACGTTCATTTCCGGTTCTTTGCCCTTGAATCTGTGTGATCTCTTTCTTCCCTTGGGGTTTCAGGTATTTCTCCAAATAAACTTTCGTTCCCGTTTTCTTTCTCTCGGAATCCCCAGGACTTGCATGTTGCCATGCTCACTGCTATCCCTAAGTCCCACTGCTCGTCTTCATCTGCAGTCTTTGTATTTTTCTAACCTACTCTATGGCGGCATTGATGGCCAGTCTTCAGCTTCACTGGCTTTTTCTCCCATTGGTTCCACAGCCGAGCTTTTCAGTTGAGCTGTTTTTTTCTTGTTCAGAATCTCTCATGTATTGATAAGGTTCCCTCTGTGTTGACAATCTCATTTCCTTTATGCAGTCTTTTCATAGAGTTGTGTGCCTGTGCTCATTTAGCTAATTGGCCATATTTATTTATTTTATTTTTTATTTTATATACATTGGTATTCTGCCTGCATGTATGTCTGTGTGAGAGTGTCAGATCCCCTGGAACTGGAGTTACAGCACTATACATTCCTTGTAGGCAGGGATCACTAAAGTCACACCAGATAAAACTGGCTGTCCTGACCCTTCATGGCTGTCTCTGCTCCCTTTTACAGTGGTCTGTACCCTGTAGATTCTCAGTTAAATACGATTTCTAACTTACTAATATTTATGGAAGTCCCACACTGGTGACAACGAAAGCCGTGTAGTAAGAGGAACTCTGACCTCAGTCAGCATCTAGTCAGAGTCTAGAGTAGAAGCAACCTTGCTGCTCTGCAGCACATAGGCTCGGGTTTGAAGGGTGTGCTGAGGAGAGGAGTATCAGCCTTTAGCTAAAGGGGAGGCCACACAAACAAATGCCAGAGTCAGAATTTTAAAACTCTGTGTCCTTTATTTCATATTTAAGAAGCATTGCTTTGAAGAAAAGCACAGGCAGACTGATAGAAATTGTAATGACAGACGTTTCCAGAAAAGCCAACAAGGCTAAGGAAGTCATGGTCTAAGAGTAGCATAGGGGCCAGAATGATGTCGGTTGGATGTGAGGCTTCCAAAGAGGCCACTGTGTAGATCTGAATGTGTAGAAGGCTGGGCAGAGGCCACTTGCTCCTCTTATAGAAGAGCACTGAGGGCTGGCCTAGGCTGAGGATGGAGAGGCAGGCACTATAGATGACCATAGCATCCAGCTAGCCAGGTGTCGAGAGCAGCCTCATAAGGGTTGCCCTTAGGACAGTGAGAGGCCCTAGAAGAGATCTTAGTCTGTGGCCTCTGCCACTCGAGGATACAGGGAAAGACAGATCCAAGGACAAGCTTGTTTGACACATTGGCTTGCTCAGGACAGGTGGTAAGTAGGCAAGGGCTGCTTCACGGTTGGGGAAGGAGACTTCTACAGAGGCATGGGAAGCTACTGGAAGAGTCACAGTGCATCAGGGTTATTTTGAAGGTTACAGATGCCTTTCTCTGAAGGTTATTTGTGACATGGAAGCAGAGAGAAAGGAGACTCACTGAGCAAACTGTTGTCCTGACCTGGCTGCTTGTCTGAGCTAGGGCTGTGGAAAGATGTCATGCACAGACAAGTGTTTGCCTTCTTGTTTGTCTTCCAGTCAGTGTCCTTGGATGCTCAGGGCCAGGCTAGGCTCTAGTAGATTCAGCTGACAGTACTGTGTAGTACTGTAGTCTGGGCAGAGGCCATCTTCAAACAATAACCTAAGGAAAACAGAACAGAAAAGCCACAGAGCAGTCCTGAACCCAGCACGACAGGCCGAAAGCCAAGCGGTAGGAGGATCTGTTGTCTTCCAGTGACAAATGAGTCCTCTTCCTGGGGCCCGAGCAGGGAATGCCCTGGCCAAGGTGGGCATGGAAACTGGGCAGGCGTCTCTAGCTGTGTGTGTGTGTGTGTGTGTGTGTGTGTGTGTGTGTGTGTGTGTGTAAGAGAGAGAGAGAGAGAGAGAGAGACTTGGTGAATACTTTGCTCGTGGAATCTGGCTGTATCTGTGATGTCCTTCCTTGCCCAGTGGTCTGAGGCCTGGGAAAGTGAGAGTTATTCTCTGTAAGGCTTATTGACACGAGCTTGTCTTTCAGTGGAGCTGGCTGAGGGGCTCTGTTTTCTGCCCAGTGCCTCAGAGAGCGAGAAGCTCCTGGGATCTTCTAGGAAGTGTGTGCTCAGAATTAATGACTCCTGACAGATGCTGGTTTCTGCAAGATTCTGCATTCCTGCCCAGGGGACTGAGTTCTTCTTAAGTTTCTAAATCAGCAGGTTTCTCATCTGCATCGGAAAGGAGCCCTTGGGCCTCCAGAGCTGAGTCATTTCAGATGTTCTCTAAGGGTGGGGATGGCTGTTTGAATGGTTTTTTTTTTTTTTTGAAGGGTAGAAAGAATACATCCTAGGGATTACAGGTTGTCCATTCAGCATGTTGACCTTCTTTGTGGGGGGCTGAGGAAGGTTATAGAAACTAGAAGTATAAGTTATATAAAAGGCTTGTGATGGAGCTCAGTGGGTGGCACCTGTGTGCCCAGTCCTGTAGGCCGAAGCAGGGAGACCAGCCAACCTGGAGCCAGGGGCCAAAGCTTGAGGGGAGCTGGTAAGAGAAAGTTGGCCTGCTGGACATGGGCTGTTTTCTGAAGACATTTTTGGGGGTTCCTGGGGTGGAGTGGATTAGACCAGCCAATGTCTTCCCAGGGCTGTGCCAGCTGCTACAGAGAGAGACCAAGGACCAGACCCCTGGCTTCCTTCAGAAGGCACAAATGGGAAGGGCAAGAGTGGTGTCTTTTGCCCCTGTTGTCTCTGTGGTTCCTGTCCTCTCCCATCACATGTGACACACACAAACGTTGCTTGGTATGCAGTGGTTTCCAGGTTAGCCAGCTTCTCTCTTGTCTCTGGGGTGAAGAGAGCAGACACATAGTAGGCCAGCAGTGTGTCAGAGTGTTGCCCTGCAGACGTCAGACAGTGGTGTGGTGACTGCCAGCTTGTTGTCACCATCTCTGTCTCTAGTGCATGTACCACATACACACACACACACACACACACACACACACACACACACACACACACTCTCCACCGTCTGAGGAGCTCTACATGAGACTGTAGCCCTGGATCAGGACACTCATTCCCTGACTGAGCAGCCATTTTATTAGAAGCAGACAAAGTGTGTGTGTATGTGTGTATATATGTATGTGTGTATGTATATATGTATATGTGTGTGTATATACATACACACACACATATATGCTCTTATGAAATTTCCCTCAAGTTTTTCACAAAAAACATGTGCCTTCATAATACCTTTTAAGAAAACCCTCTAGAAAGTGTTGTCATGGGGACACATGCTAGTTAGTCTCTGTCAGCTTTACACAAACCCAGCTGGAAAGAGGAAATCGTATTTGAGAAAATGTCTTCATAAGATTGGCCTGTAGGCAAGTCATAGGGCATCTTTTTGATTAATGGTTGCCGTGGGAGGGCCCAGCCTAAAGAGGGCAGTTGCTCATCTAGACAGGTGGGCGTAGCTGATATAAGGAAGCAGGCCAGCAAGCTGTGGAGAGCATGCCAGCAAGCAGCACTTCTCCGTGGCCTCTGCTTCAGTTCATGCCTTGAGTTCCTGCCCCCACTTCCCTTAATTCTGGAGTGTGGCTTCCCAGAGTTTTAAGTTGAAATAAACCCTTTCCTCTCCAAGCTGCTTTTAGTTTTGACCTTTTATCACAGCAATAGAAACCCCAAGATTAATGACCCCAAATTACCTCACAGTACAAAGTAATTTTTAAATAAAATTTTGTTTAAGACTTGAGCTGCTGACTCAGCCGTTTTCACTGCCGTGGTCTTCGCCTTTTACAGACCCCCACCCACCCAACATTAGCCATGAGTCTCTGTGCTATCTGCATGGGGTGCCATACCTGAATATCCTGAGATGTGCTTGCTTCTCCCTGCAGCTGGAACGTGGTGGGCATCCAGGGGTCCCTGCTCAGCATTTTCGTGGAACCCATCTACTTCTCCAGCATCATCTTAGGCAGCCTGTACCACGGGGACCACCTCTCCAGGGCCATGTACCAGCGGATCTCCAACATAGAGGACCTGCCACCGCTCTACACCCTCAACAAGCCCCTGCTCAGCGGCAAGTACCCTCTCAGCCATCACCTCCTGCCTCTGTGCCCTGAGCTCACAGTGTCTGAGTCCTCCACATTGAAACACCCCACCCGGAGCCAGTGTACGGCTGCCAGGCAGCAGCAAAGCCATTAAGAGGGGCACAAGACCTTGTCTCTGAGCCTCTTGGCCTGGTCACCAGGGCCTTTTAAGGCAGTCCTTCTACAAGATAAATGTCTTGCCACAGTTGTGAACCTTGCTATGTGCTACAGAAGTTGCAGGAGCCTGACACCTCTGTGCTTTCTCACGTACCTTGTATTCAGTCCTGCCCCAGTGGCAAAGACTGAGGCATTCTTCCCAGACTGGCCAGGCTGGGGCTTGGCGACCATCCATCCTCACTCAGGTGCTATCCCAGTCACTGCTGGCATCTGCCACCCAGCCCCCTCTGCACTGGGACAGATGTGGCAGCCGCGCTGACCACTCGCCTCTCCTTCCTTGGTGCCTCTCCTGCCCTTTACACCTTTATTCCTGGTTTCTTTTCTTTTTTAGAGTGTCAGTGGCTAGCAGTAAAGTGAACAGGAGCTTTTGAATTCAAAGGTCCTAACTTCTAAGCCTACCCTTATTTAAAAGGACACAGCTAAGGTATTTTTACTCTTTTAAAAAAATAACATTTTACTTACTTCTGTAAGCTCAAAACTAAAATCATATCCTAAACTAAAAAATGCTTTTCTGGGGGCGTGCATGTGTTCTCTGCCTCTGTGCCTTGCTGTTAGCATGTCTTTAACCACAAGAAAGCAGTGTGGACTTTGGTTTGACAGCATGCCTGTCAGAGCGTTGGAAGTACGCAGGGAAAGATGAAAGGTATCTAGGATCAATTTTGCAGCTCCCTATCCCCTAAAATGTCTTTGTTACTCATAAGACCTGGTGGTTAGGTTGGACTTTGGAGTATTGTTAGGGCATTAATCTCCCGTGAGTCAGGAAAACTTTCAATGTGGTATGTTTGGAGGAAGAGTGCTTTATTAGCTATTGCAATAACAAGGTATTTGAAAGTGGACGCTTTATAAAGAGATGTTTGTTTAGCTCACAGCTTTGGAGACTGAAAGTCCAAGATCAGGGGCCTCATCCCTTCAGCAGCTCATGTGGGGTAGGAAGGCATCACAGCAGAGAGAGGCATGCATGCAGAGCCCACGGTGGGGCTGGAGAGGTGGCTCAGCAGTTAAAAGCACTGACTGCTCTTCCAGAGGTCCTGAGTTCAATTCCCAGCAACCATATGGTGGCTCACAACCATCTGTAATGGGATGCTGCCCTCTTCTGGTGTGTCTGGAAAAAGCTACAGTGTACTACTCATATAAGGATCCTCCCTGTTTATAAAAACTTGCTCTGAGACTGGGCGGTGGTGGCACACACCTTTAATCCCATCACTTGGGAGGCAGAGGCAGGCGGATTTCTGAGTTCAAGGCCAGCCTGGTCTACAAAGTGAGTTCCAGGAAAGCCAGGGCTATACAGAGAAATCTTGTCTAGGAAAAAAAAAGAACTTGCTCTCCAGGTCCTAACCAGGGCTCTGGGAGAACACGGGTCCCTTATGAGGGTATATCCCAATGATCTAACCTCCTCCCCTGGGCCTCAGTTTCAAAAGGTTCCCCCACATTGTCCCCAGCTCAGTAAGTATGAGCTGCTGCATCTATCAGGCCTTTAGAGAGCACAGTCCACCCAGATTCAGAACACTGTGAGCGTTCAGCTCCAGCTGTCACTGCCTTATATTCACATTCATGTGAATGTGGGATATGGGATGCACAGATGCCCCCAAAATAGCTGAATAGACCTCATTCATAAAACTCAGATGTGGCCGGGCGGTGGTGGCACACGCCTTTAATCCCAGCACTTGGGAGGCAGAGGCAGGTGGATTTCTGAGTTCGAGGCCAGCCTGGTCTACAGAGTGAATTCCAGGACAGTCAGGACTACACAGAGAAACCCTGTCTCGAAAAAAAAAAAAAAAAAAAAAACTCAGATGTGTTTGACCATGTTTTATATATATGAAATTCATATATACGTAAAAATGTAATGACAAATATCTGCAGGATAGAATATAAAGTCACTAAAGTATGTAAAAGAAAGGGTTCACCTTTCTCCTCCGTGTCATCTGTACTCCTCAAGGCATAACTCTCATAACCCTTCATTTTTGCAGTCCCTGCCCTTGGCCTGTCTACCATCCCAGAGACCACACCCGCAATGCAGCCAACTCAGTTGACTCTGCAGGTGGCAGGGCCACGCCCCTCTGTTGACTGCCTTGTTGGTAGCATAGCTAGCTTGTGTAGCTTGTGTGCCTCAGTTATTGGCATGAGCCAGCTACCTTTTCTGATCATCTGGAAGAGAAGTAAGGAAGTATGTATGGCCCAGTTTCACGGGGTGGAGTGTGGCTCACGACTGAGCCACCAGACAGCCCCAGAGTCATTGCAAGGTGCAAGCTGCCTGAGATAGTCTCCTTTGGAAACCACAGTGCAGTGTATTGCTGCTGTTTGGCTTCAGTGAGGACACCGTTGGACTAGGAAGCCTGAGAGGCTGGTAAGGGTTGGCCCAGCAGAAAGTCATGTGTCCCAGGGATCGAGTGGAGGGCAGGCAGAGACACCTGCACCCACAACCCATTGCAGTCAAGAAGATGGAAACATACCACAGTGGGTGTCACAAAAACAGAAGCAACCAGAGAAGTTGATGTCTTCCTTCATATATGAGATCACAGTCTTAATAAGTCTCCCGTCACAGCACAGCTTTTGCAGCTGTTGTCTTAGGTCTAACAAGTGGCTCAAACAAAGAGACCATTGGGACATAAGTCGATTTCTGTCAGCTGCTTGCTGAGATGAGCAGATGTGATGTAATCTCAGCCCCTTACATTGGTGTTGTCTGAGAGACCTTGCCTCCTCCCCTTTTATCTGTGGGAATGACAGCTAGTGTACCATGTGGATTGTCAGGCTTAGGGGAGGAACATGAATCAACACACACACACACACACACACACACACACACACACACACACACGACACAGGATAACTAAACTCACTAAGACAAGGTGGCCTAAAAGTTCACAGTCAGGATAGGAAATCCAGCACCAGTCCGCTGCTTTCGTTTTCTTTTGCTTGTCTTATGTGCAGTCACATTTGAAATAGTTTTTATTGCCCCGTGAAAGTAGATTGTTGAGAACTTTCTGATGCACTCTGAGCTTTGGCTTTGCAGGCCAGTGGTGATTTGTATCACAGGCTACTCAGCTTTTCACACGAGCGCTGAGGATCCGAACTCGGGTCCTTATCCTCACGCCTGTGGGACCAGCACTTCACCTCCTGAGCCATCTCCCTGGCATCATTTCTATTGGCTGGAAACAGGAACCTCTCCAGCTTTCTCCGCAGCTCTTTCCTGATAGCTGCATATCCAGAACCTGCATGTTCCAGGGCAGCCTGGTGTCAGCTCCTGTCCAGTAGGTTCTCCGACTTTGATCCTCTGCTGACCAAGACCATTGTCCAAGGCTCATTGAGATACAAGAGGACAGTCTAATGGTGAGGACTGCCCCCACACGAGGAGGGCTCTAGAGCCTGGGTGACAGACAGACTGCTAGGATGATGCTGGGGTGGACTGGGCTCCCTTAGTGCTAGTTTTAGGGCAGCATTGTCACAAAAATGGGCAAACAAGGGGGCATGGGCATATGATTCCTAGGAGCACAGCCTGTGTGTGAGGGCGCTCTGGGGAGACAGTAGGATGGCCAGGCCTTGGAGAAGCTCTGCTCCTCCCTGCAGGAGAGCAGTGGCTACTCATTCTGGCAGGTTCACAAGCAGCAACCAAACCACTTCTGTAAAGAAAGTAAGCGACCATCCCAGCTACTCTGCTCCTGCCTTAAGGAATTGGTTATCAGTGGATACAGCTTCTCGTGTCTGGTGGCTCCCTCCCAGGTCTGGAGGCTCTCTTGACTACCATGGGCAGGTACCTACTGTGTACATGGCCTCCCTTAAAGTTCATGCCTTAGGGCTAAGGAGGTAGCTCAATGATAGAGCACTTGCCTTTCATGTGAGCTCCCTTGGTTCAGGTCCCCTGGAAGGAAGGGGTGAGGTATTCGGTTTATTATTTGCAGAATAAAGACTAGTGAATTTCCCTTAATCTACTAATAAGGACTAATAATAATTTCTAAAACACAAACCCATGGTAACCATAAATATCTGTATTGATCGTTGCATATAGAATCCATTTCTTATCATTCAGTCAGGTGAGTGTGCCTCCCAAGTGAAAATAAGAAAGCCGTCCGTGCAGCTCTCCCAATTTTTTTTAGTTGACTCCATTATGAGGCCACTTCAGAGTTTCTCTGCAGTTCTGTGTTAAAAGTTTTCATTTAGCACACTTAATTTACAACAACTGGGGACTCTCATTACCCGCCAAGTCGTTCCTGCTTTTATTTGTCTCTGCACAGTGGCCTACGATCAGCTCATTACCCTACTTCTCACTTAGCAGCCCCAGAGAGATAAGTTGCTCATGGGTGTCCGCCCTCACGATATGTGTCAGCCCTGGAGACTGGAAATGCACTCGCATGACCGTTTCTAGCCTTCTGCTCAGATAAAGCATATGGTTAGATTGGAACCTCGGGTGAGCTGTCTTCTTTTTGCCTTATTTGCTCTGGTTTTTTGTTAAAGATGGCAATTTACTTAGCTTAAGATATAAGGGGGCAAGAGTTGCACTTTTAGAGTTTTACTTCTTAGTTAATTGACCATTTGTTTGTCTTTAATGTAGAATCTTGTAGGCCTGGTATGTAGGATTCACACAACAACGGTCCTTCATTCTAGTCTTATCACACAGAAGTAATACAATTGGAAGGGAAGATGACAGGGTACAAGTGGCCATTTGTATACACACAATCCAATTCCATTATGGTCAGAGGTATCCCATGAGTTGCAGCGAAGCGGACATTCATACCTCCTCCCTCAGAAGAGGAACTATCTTGATACCTTTCATTCGGCAGTTGGGTAGCTCAAGGACAAACCCAGAAAGAAGCAGTTGCAGATGCTGAGGTGAATCAGAAGCCAGGATCCGTGTGAGAAACTACAGAGGGTGGTGTTCTCAGAGGAAATGATGTGATTCAGTAAGTAGGCCAAGAGGCCGAGTTGCCCAGCAGAGCAGCAACCTTGAAAGATATCATTTTCCTTCACACACGTCAGGAAGCCGTCTTAGCTGTTAGGAAGCCGGGAACGCTCAACACACATACTTCTTGACAAGAACCCTGCCCGAGCCGTATTTACTTACAGCCGTGCTGACAGCTGCTGGGTAGCACTGGGCCAGTTGTACGTGCGGACAGCCGTTAGACTTTCCTTTAGAGCAGTGCCCGTTCTTCTAATGTCTGACATCACTATTTTTTGCTTTATAGGTAATCATGTCTGGGACCAGAACTGGGTTTTGAAAAGCTCTAGAGAGTGTGTAAAGGCTCTTTTCTTTCCTTTTCCTCTCCCTCTCACTCCTCCTCCCGTTACTTTCTTAACAGGCCTTACTCTGTAGCCCAGGCTGACCTGGAACTCTTGCCTCCCAAGTGTTGGGATTACTGGTATACCACACTGGGCTGCAAGGCTACTGTAGTTAACATCTTTGTCAGGCATAAAATGAGTTGTTCAGCTCTTTCCCACCTGTTTTCTGGAAGAGTTTGTTTCGGGTTGATACGTTTTCTTAAATGTTTGGTTGAATTCACAGTGAAGCGATTTGTTGGAGGTTTCATTATGAGGAAATTACAAATTAATGATTTATTTATTTTTATTTTATGTGCATTGGTGTTTTGCCTGCATGAGGGTGTTGGGTTCCCTGGAACTGAACTTAACAGACAGTTGTGAGCTGCCGTGTGGGTGCTGGGAATTGAACCCAGATCCTTTGGAAGAGCAGGCAGTACTCACAACCACTGAGTCAACTCGTCAGTCATAGGAAATTATAAATTGATCGTCTGTTACTTCTTTTTTTCTTTTAAAGATTTATTTATTTTATTTATATGAGTACACTGTAGCTGTCTTCAGACACACCAGAAGAGGGCATCGGATCCCATTACAGATGGTTGTGAGCCACCATATAGTTGCTGGGAATGGAACTCAGGACCTCTGGAAGTGCAGTTAGTGCTCTTACCCGATGAGCCATCTCTCCAGCCTGTCTGTTACTTCTTTAATCTTTGTCTTTGGGTACGCTTGATGATTTGTATCTTCAAGAAATCTGTGCATTTCATCTGATTTGTGAAGTGTAGGTGTAAATGTGTTCCTGATATTGCTCTTACCATCTTAATCTCTGTGGCATCTCTGGTTACATTGTGTCCCGTCCTGGTATTGGTGATAGTTTTATGTCAACGTGATACAAGCCCAGGTCATCAGGGAGGAGGGAACCTCAATTGAGAAAATGCTTCCATAAAATAAGCCTTCATTAGTGTTGATGGGGGAGGGTGCCATCATGGTGGGTAGAGCCATCCCTGGGCTGAAGGTCCTGGGTTCTATAAGAGAGCAAGCTGAGCAAGCCATGAGGAGCAAGCCAGTAAGTAGCACCCTCCATGGCCTCTGCATCATGCTCTAGGGTCCTGCTGTTTGAGTTCCTGTCCTGACTTCCTTAGATGATGAACAGTAATGTGGAAGAATAAGCCTCTGCAAAGTGCCTTGGCCATGGCGTTCATCGCAGCAATGGAAACCCTGAGACAGTGGTTCCCCTCTTCTTTTTCCTTGGCCACGGTGTTCATCGCAGCAATGGAAACCCTGAGACAGTGGTTCCCCTCTTCTTTTTCCAGTCAGCCTAACTAGCAGCATCAATTCTTTTAATCATCTCTAAAAATAATTTCTGCTTTCATTGTTTTTCCCTATTATTTTCTGTTTTGCATATTAATTACTTGTGTTTCCTCTTCATTGTTTTATTTCTCTGCGAGCACACCGTGTCGCTTGCTCTTTCTCTAGTCCTTTGCCATGCTACCAGAGGTCTTTGTCTTTTACTGCTTTTATAATATTTATAAGTATCATTATGTCCTGTTCTCATTTGCACTCATTTCAAAACTCCCTGTCTACAGGTTATTCACGAGTGTGCTTTTTACATTTAGAATATTAGAGGGGTTTGCAAAATGTTTGTGTTACCAGTTTCAAATCGACTATCATTTTGTAACCTTAGGTCCTTTTAAATTTATTAAGACTCTTTTTGTAATGCAGTGATGTGTTCTGTATTGGGCTGGTGAGATGGCTCAGTGGTTAAAAATACTTGCTGCCCGGCCTGATGACGTGGGTTGGATCCTCTGAGTATCCATGGTGAAAGGAGAGGAACTGTTTGCCACAGGCTGTCCTCTGACCACCACATGTATGCTCCGTTATGTGCATGTGTATACAATATATACATATACACATACACACACAATGTTTTCAAGACATGGTTTCTCTGTATATCCCTGGCTGTCCTGGAACTTGTTCTGTAGTCCAGACTGTCCTTGAACTCAGATACCCTAATGTCTCTGCCTAAGTGCTGGGATCAAAGCTGTGTACCACCACTACCTGCATAAATACATTTTTTAACTCTGTCCTTATAAATGTGCTGTGAGAACTGGAAGAGAATGCGTACCAGTTGTTTTTAGGTAGAGTGATCTATACTGTCAGCTCCACCAAGTTGACTGACTTTGTTGTACCTGCCATGAGCTACAGGACCTGTCAGCACATGAGAGAAAGACATTGACTGTCTCTTAACTAGAATCATAGGTTGTCTATTTCTACTTCTAATGTAAGTCTTTACTTTATGTATTCTAGTTCAGGATCATTGGCGTCTCTTAATAAGCAATCTCCTTTATCATTGTAGGTGACCTTAACTCTAGGAATGTCCTTCATTTTGAGATTTGCCTTGTGACTGCAGCTTTCTCCCAATTAGTGATATATTTGTTTACTGTCTTTTTATTTTAAACACAGCAGTTTCTTCCTTTCAGCGAGGTGTTTGAACCCTTTACTGTAGTGTGATTCTATTAACTGTCATCCTGCTTGTCTGTCTTCTCTTTGATCCAGATGCTCCTTGTTGCCCTTCCATTGTTCTTATCACAATGCTGTGTTAATGGTCTATTTTAGCTCTGCTTTCCTTCTTGGTGTGACTTTTATTTCATAGATTTAATAAGTTTAAAGGGTTTATAATATACATCCTTCATGTACCTTCAAGTGATACTCTCCCACTTCACACAGAGAAGCATCCCCCTGACTCTTACAATAGATGCTCTGATTTCTCTTCCCCCAGACTTTGTGATATTATCACAATTTAATTATTTTGTGTACTAAAAATCCCACATAATTACTTTCATTTCAAAATTCTTTTAACATTTAAAGGCATTTAAATGATAAGGCTCATTCATATTCTCTCTCTCTCTCTCTCTCTCTCTCTCTCTCTCTCTTTCTCTCTCTCCTCCCCCCTTCTCTCTGCTTTCCTTTTTGTGGGTCAGGATTCCCACTTGCTCTCATCTTCTGACTGAAGAACTCTCTTTCTTCTTATTTTTGTTCTTGTTGTTATTGTTGTTGTTGTTGTTGTTGTTGTTGTTCTTCTTCTTCTTCTTCTTCTTCTTCTTCTTCTTCTTCTTCTTCTTCTTCTTCTTCTTCTTCTTCTTCTTCTTCTTCTTCTTCTTCTTCTTCTTTTTATGGTTTTTTGAGACAGGGTTTCTCTGTGTCTCTGTGCAGCCCTGGCTATCCTGGAACTCACTTTGTAGACCAGGCTGGCCTTGAACTCAGAAGTCCACCTGCCTCTGCCTCCCAAGTGCAGGGATTAAAGGTGTGTGCCACCGCTGCCCAGCTTCTCTTACTTCTGTTGAGTCTTTTGATGAAGAATTAATTATTCAGCATCAGTATATCTGAAAGTGTATTTTGCTTTCATCTTTAAGAATACATTTTGCTAAGCTAGTATGTTTTTCTGGGTTGGCAGGGGCTTTATGGGTTTTTTTTTAGAGCTCAAAGGCCACTGTCCCCTTGTCTTATCTGCATTGTCCAGCCTGTCCCATGTCTTCTCTGACAGAGCTTACAGCTTTCACTCTGTGCTGATGCTGAACGCTCTGCTGTGACATGCTTTGATGGAGTCTCTTCGCGTTTCTTATGCCTGGGCCTTGCTGAGTGTCTTAGTTCTGTAGCTCCTTGGTTTCATAGACTGTAGAAAGATTTTGTTCACGTTTCTTCATATATACTTTTTCTGTGTTCCATCTCTTTAAGAAATTCTAATTACACATAGACTTGGTGCTTGTCTCATGTCTTGATGATTTCCTATCTTCATGTTGTCTCCCTCCCCCTCATTCCTCTGTGTGTGTGTGTGTGTGTGTGTGTGTGTGTGTGTGTGTGTGTGTGTGTATGAGAGAGAGAGAGAGAAAGAGAGAGAGATACCTTGATACCTTTCCCTCTTGCTCTCTCAGATGTCTTTAGTCTTAAGTAACAAGCATGCCGTGGTGAGTCCTCCTGCTCTGAGATGCCCTCCGCAGTCTTCAGATTACTTCTGCATTTCTGTCCCCATGCCTCCTCCTAGTAAGCCTGCCTGTGTGTAAGAGGGCCACAGCACCCACGTGTCCTATATCCTAAGACGCGGCATACAGATCTAAACGTGTGTGCTCAGTTTCCTCAGCCATGGCTTTCCACACTGTTCACTCCTTGGATCCAGCCTGGGGTTGGTTACAACAAAATCACTTAAGCCCATGGGTGCACCTGTGCTTACTTGCTGACACTCCTTGTGTACCTGGAGTGCTGTGCTGTAAAACTGTGTCCTGGATATGTGGCACTTCAGTGGCAGAGCTACATGCTGTGTTTGAGCAGCCCCAATGGCTCCACTCTCTAGAACCGGAGTGACGCTAAGGCAGCCTGCCCATCTGTCCCTTGCAAGGTTTCTAACTCTGTAGGTCCCCAGGGAGAGATAAGGCATGCTTGATAGGAAATCCTGTGGATTCAGGGCTCTATCAGACTCTTACCCCTCACAGACGAGCACACAAGTATACATTTATGTATCAGTTCTGATTTCCCAGCCCAGTTCTTTCCTGGGCCACCAAGAGTCGGCTGAATACTGGGAGTTAAGCCTCCTCCCTGTGCCTATTGTTTGCCTTGTCCTTGTATGATAAACTTTCTCAGCTCTGAACTGTGTGCTGTGCCGGGGCCCCTCCTTCCCCTTCCTGGTGGGAAACAAGGGCTTCCCGTCACTTCTTGTGTCTTCTTGGTTTCAGGCATCAGCAATGCAGAGGCACGGCAGCCAGGGAAGGCACCCAACTTCAGTGTCAACTGGACAGTGGGCGACGCCGCCATTGAGGTCATCAATGCTACAACAGGGAAGGATGAGCTCGGCCGCCCATCCCGCCTGTGTAAGCACGCGCTGTACTGTCGCTGGATGCGTGTACATGGCAAGGTACTGAGGCGCCCTCACCGGGTGTTGGCCCTCCTCCATCCCTTCCATCCCTCCTGGTTTCCACCGTTGTGTCTTCATTGCAACCTCCTAACACAGTCATGTCAAAGGAATCTTATTTCTTCATACTGTTGTTAGCTTAGGAGGATGGTGCTGGGTCCACGGGCCTATGAGCTGCCTCAGTGTCAGCATCCTCCCTTCTCTGACAGCCTTAGCGGCCGTCCCAGCCCTGGGGAAGGAGACTGCCTATCATGAAAAGGAAGGGCAGTCAGTAAACACTGCCACACTGGCTTCTGTTCCCTTCATCCAGGGTCAGAAACTTAACCTCAGCTGCAAAACCCTTTGTCCAAGTAAAACCAGGTAATGAGGCGGGTGATATGGTGTTTTCTTATTATAAGGCCAGCTCAGAGCAACGGTGTAGGGCTCAGATAGAAACTCCCATGCTCATGGTGACCCTATCCCCTGGGATCTGCTAGAAACAGGTCCTGCAGTCATCTGTCTGGCTGCTTAGAGGCTGCCTTAGGCTTGGCCTCCTATGGTTACCCTTCCATCTAGGAGAGAACCTTCTGTTTGCATTTTCACAAGCCAGCCCAGCCCTGAGCATCATTTCTGAACATTATGCCCTGTTTCTTTCTCTTCCGTTGCTGCTCCAGTAGTTGCTTTACATGTGCATGTATCCTTCCACAGGTTCCCCCCCACCTGCTGCGCACCAAGATCACTAAGCCCACCACATACCACGAGTCCAAGCTGGCAGCGAGGGAGTACCAGGCTGCCAAGGCCCGTCTGTTCACTGCCTTCATCAAGGCGGGGCTGGGCGCCTGGGTGGAGAAGCCCACAGAGCAGGACCAGTTCTCCTTCACTCCCTGAGCCAGGCGGGTGTCGAGCACAGAGTGCTCACAGAGGCTGTGATGCCAAACCGTCCCCCAGAGCCTTACATCTGAACTGGGACAGGTGTGCACCTCGGGGACGGCATGGGGAGTCTGGGGGAACCACTGGACATCAAGCATCATCCCCAGCGGCTCTCACCCCAAAAGGGCAGTGTGGGGGTGTGTAGGGTGCCGGGCACCTCACTTCTGAGTAGGGATCGGGTACACAGTGGGGGTGCATGGGGGCACAGGGGCCCATCACCACCCCTCGCCACACATTTCCCCCCTTGAGCTACCCAGTGACCGCTTTATATCTCAGTTTACATTAGACATTGAGTTCTACTGAGTAGGGCTTCCTCAAGTATAGGAAAATAGGAATTACTTTGTGTGAGATTCTTGAATAAATAATTTATTCAGAGCTAGGAATGAGATTTATAAAATAAGAAGTAATTATGTCAGGTCACTTTTATGCCACATTATTTTAATTGCAAAAATTTAAAAAAAGCGTTTCTATGTGAAAGAGCACGAGAATATAGAGGTAGGAAGTAGAAGAGAGCCACCACGCGCACATCTGTGTGTGGCTCCTCTCCGTAGGTCCTTCACACACACTTAGGTTCTCACAGTAGGTTTTAACAGCTCTCCTAGGGTGGCCCCAGCATGATACGGTGTGACCCTTGGCACACAACTGGCCCTGCATCTGGGGTGCTGTGTCCTACAGAGTCACAACCTAGGCTCTGCTGCCCCAGCTGCCTCTAGAATCTTCCATGCTCCTGGTTAGGCTCAAATCATGGAAAACCCTATTTGCTTCTAAGTCACTGAAGGTCAAATCCGTCCATAGCCTGTCCCGGCTGGCCATCATGTAGGGGTTCTAACCATATAGGTTTTGTGAAGTAGAGGCACTCGATAGGGCTGCTACGCACTCAGAGCACAGCCTTCCTTCTGCCCCTCCCTTGGGATCTGGTGGGTGGGAACCACTGACCGCTCAGAAGAGCTTCAGAGGATGGGGAGAGTTGTAGGCAGTTACCATTCTTGGAGGATGAAATGTAAGGCATATTACTAAGGTATCCTTCCAGAGAAGTTAACATTCAGGTTGAAGCTGGTGTGACAGTGTGAGCCTGGAACGCTGCAGACCAGACATTGGTGTCTCGACAGGCAGGCCTGGGTGCTCCTGGCATCTTGGGGCTGACCCTCAAGATGCCACTCAGCACCCTCTCTGCACAGGGTGGACCCCTGGACCTCCTGTGCTCAGACTTGCCCCAGGTGCCTTGTCGCTTCCACTCAGGATTAGGTTGGAGTAGAGGGAGGAGGGGGGAGGAGGGGCTGTGACTGTCATCCCAGTGTGCCAGCCTGGTCCAGCAGGTCGCTCTGAAGAGAGAGCTTCAGGGCCACGAGCAGAGAGGTGCACACACTCATCCCTCAGCACACATCCGCCACGGCTGCATCCGGAGCTCTGACAGCCATGTGGCTCTGAGCTGTTGGCCCAGGTGTCCATGCCCTTGACACCCTGAGAAAGAAACAGGAGAAGAGCATAGCCACTGTGGGTTCCACCAGATTCCCAGCAGACCTCAAGAGGCCGTGTCTCGTTGCTTAAGTGAGACCCACTTGTGTCTCCATGTCCAGAGCTCTGTCGCGTCCTTGTGGGTGTCTCCCATGGTTCTCGTCCTGTGGGGCTTGATCTTCGAGGCATGAAGGTCCTACCAGAACTCCCTAGTGACACGTGCTATCTCGGATCTCCTCAGATCACCACCTGTCCCCCTGAAAGGGAGCCCTCCCAGGCAGGATTGTGGGACCCTGCGTGCTGTGGCAGGACCACCTTTAGGTGAAACGCACTGGGGCTCCTTAGGGAAACGGTCTCATTTTATCACAGTACCATGCCTTCCCCACAGGCTCCTGCACTTTCTAGAAAGAAAAACACACATGCTGGTGTGTTTTTACTCTTGCATTTAGATCGTATTTTTTCCAGTGGAGATGGGAAGATAGATTTAGTTTGTTTGCTGTTTTTAAGTACGTTTTTGGTTATAAAATGTAGCAAAAAATCCCATAAACACTAAAAAACATGCATTACATCTGGCTTTCCATGTCAGATAACAAGGGTGCCCAACCAGGAAGTTAAGGTTACATGCATAGAGCATCTGAAACCACAGGGGCTGGTCCTGCTTAGACTTGACCTAGGCCCAGAAAGGAGGGAGAGCCTGGAGGCACCCCATGTCCAGGAGGCAGCACGGGGCATGCGCCACCTTGCCCTGCACCCAGGATATGGCAGCTCAGACAGCCCATCTGTAACCTGAGAAAAAGGAAACAAATACTGACCTCTTCTGAGAGGTCCCCTTGACAGTAGTTCATGCCCAGTACCTAAATGTCACAGACTCAGCAGAAAGCTTGACACAACAAGACCCTGATGGAAATATCCTGGATACTTCAGCAGGTGAAGAACAGGAGCTTCTCTGTTCTGTGTTCTTAGCTAAAACTGAAGTATTAACCCCACAAAGCCGTATCCCTCAGGATTATTTGGGCCCAGGAAGGCATCATCGCGGGGAGTCGTGGGTGGGCTGTCTCGGTTCTGCAGAGCAGAGGCTCTCCACTTAGATGTAGGCAGGGTGAGTGTGGTGTCCATGCCGTTAGCCCTGATCCCTTAATGGCATCAGGAAGTAGCACCCCTCCTAGCAAGGGACACCAAAGAACAACTATGAATCTGAATCTGAGTCTTTCAACGTTCTGACTATTCTGAAGTTGTTTTTTTTTTTTTTAATAATCAAACATATATTTATAAGTGTGCAGGCCATCATTTCTTAAGGCATTGCTCTCTGTTTATTCCCCACCCCCACACCACCCCCAGCCCCCCACCAAACTGAACGTGTTGCTTGGTTTTTAAACTTTACTTTCAGACAGGTGCACCAAAGGTGGGCAGCCACCAGAGGGTCAGGAATGTGGGGTGGGCTGCACCGCACCCTGGGCCAAGAGTTGATGCACAGTGCAGGGCAGCTTGTCACTTCCAAAATACTTTAGTCCAGAAATGTCAGCTCTCCCACTTAGTAACTTTGCTCCAGAGAGAGAACGAAAGTGAGCTGAAATTCAAACCTGTAAGTTCTCAAAATTAGGGAAGCTCTCCGAAGATTGCTTCATATCGTCAGCCCCAGACTACATTGTGAGAAGGGCAGAGCGTATGCGTTCAGTGTGTACAGCTTGTGTGTGTCCTTGTCTCTTGGCATATCTGTCATGTGACAGTCTCCCCGAGGTTGAGGGGTGGTCACCCACTCTGCAGCTATGAACTGCTCCACACTGGGGATACTGGGTTCATGAGACATTAGGGAATGGGAATTGGGAAGCCTCTGACCTGGGACCACGAGGGAGTTAGTCCCATGGTCTGGCCAGTCATGGCCGGCTCCTCAGTGCACTTCCCGTTCAGTTCCTGGGGAAATGGTCACGTCTCTGTGGTAGTGCCTGTACTTTATGTTTGCTGTTTGAACTACAAGTGCCCAGCCTCAGAAGCACTTAACTGTAGCCACAGCAGGAGCTGATGGTGCAAAAGGAACTGATGGGCCATTCTTCAGAATGGAACACAGTAGGTTAAAAGCACAGTTTGTGGAATGTTAATGGGATAAGCCCCTAAAAGCTGTTAGCTTTTCCAGGCTTTGAGTTATATACTTTTAATTTGATTTTAGAGTTTGGACACTTTACATGAATGTAATTCAGCCAAGAAACGTGTTGCTAAGATACAATCCTCAGTGTTCTCTGTATGTATATTTATGTATATACCACATGTTACAGCCTGCATGAGCTTCCTCACACCGAGCCCAGCCGGCACTGAGCATGAGACGCTGTCACATGTAGACAAAGGACTGAGATGTTCTCAATAAAGACTAAGACGTTTCACTATGGCCTGCATGGACATTTTCCTTTTCACGTTGTCCTCGCGTCTATTGCTCTCGGTCACGGTTTGAAAGGTGTGGGTGGCTGTGGGTCTTGTGTCTGGTCATGAACACTGAACACTGCACCAAGTGCTCATTGAGTTTATCCACCTCTGCTACAGGGTGCTGTAGAAGGAAGGACATTCATGCTTCTAGGAGAGTTGGCTACACGAATGTTCTAGTGTGGCCTGGAGAATGTGTGTGTGTTCTGTAAGTGAGCATGTGAGTAAATCCGCAAGGAAAGGATCATGGCTGTGGGACCTAGGAGAGCTTTTCCTGTCCCGTTGAAAGCACCTATTTGGTTGATATTTTTGTAATTAAATATAAAATAAATATAGAAGTGTTTTTAAAGAGAGTCGTGTGTGCCATGTATCTTTTAAAAACAGCACGGTCAGAGACATGACCTGTTTCTCTGTTTTAGAATTGGTCAGAGAGTAAAACCAGGTCAGCTAAGAGTTTGACTTTCTCTACCAAGTGATACACGTTTACCTTTGGTTGTTTATCTCAGGCTGAAAACAGGGAAGCCAAAATGTAGGCACACCATGGTTAACCTGTGTGACCTCTCTGCTCCTTTCACACCCTCCTCTCCAGGGTCAAAAGGCCACTTGGGTAGGTCTCCGGCAACTTGCTTCTCTATTTGTGTCTTTTATTTTGTGTGAATGAACCGAATGTTCTTTAAAGTATCAGAGCAGAAAGGGCTGGAGAGATGGCTCAGTGGTTAAGAGCACTGACTGTTCCTCCAGAGGTCCTGAGTTCACTTCCCAGCAACCACTTGGTGGCTCATAACCACCTGTAATGAGATCTGATACCCTATTCTGGCATGTCTGAAGACAGCTTATATATAATAATAAATAAATCTTAAAAAAAAAAAGGTCACGTGAGCAAAGTTCACATGGGTTCAAGCTGAATATAATCACCATGGCAAGTTGCACATGGCAAAAGCATGTTTTTTGTAATCTGAAGTAAGCTCATGCCAACCCTCTGCGTCCTCGGGGAACACAAAAGAAAGTTCTGTGGTTTTGAAGAAACTGAGGTCACAAGACTCTGGTCTTGCTTTTTTGTTCCTTTGGGTTTTTTTTTTACAAGCACTCAGAGTTCCCCTCACTTGACTCCATTCTTGGACTGTGTCCCATCAGCAACCTGTCCCTTCCCGTTTTGTAAATACGAAGGAGCATTTGATGAGGACGCTAACAAATGAGGCAAAAGCTACAGTAGTACAGTTAGAGCACTTGCCTCACACGGGAGAAGCCCTGCGTTCCATCCTCAGTCCCACAGAAACTGGAGGGAGGAGAGAGAGGACACCTGAGCAAACACACAGGCTAGGAGCCATGAGCGAGAGGACACAAAGAGTCTCTTCTCATTCTCCTTCCGTGCATGACCCTAACGTTCACCTGCATGTTTCACAAAGTTGTTACAAATTAAGACTCATTTTCTTTAAATATGAGATGAGCCAAGTAGCTATATTAGACCCACATGTTTAAAAACCTGAGTTCATTGCCCTCCGTAATTCTTCTCTTCCAGGATGTCTACTGTATGTAATTCATTTCTCATGGTTTCCTTTTCCAATATCCCTAGAAAAGCTTGCTAACACTCTTGTTTCTATTGGAAAAGTAGGTCAGGTTTTTCTTTTTCTGATAGAAAATAGGTCTGACTTGGTTCACCGGTGTGACAAGAAGGATTAGGTCACATGGAGGACATGTGCCATAAATAGAATGTGCAAAGTCTGCGGTCCCACAGTTGCAACGAAAGTACATTTAAAATGATGATGTAGGAAAAGCATCTTATCATTATTAAATTGGTGGGGGGTGGGGGAAAAACACTGAAATTTGCATCTCAATGTCCTGGACCCCTTCTGAATATATTAGGCTTAACTAGGTGACAGAGAATTACAGGTAAGTGGCAGCCCTTGAAAAGTGGTGTCATAAACACTGTGAGTCAGGATGACAGGATGACAGATCCTCCAGCAAGCCAAGTGCTTTCTAATCCTTTGCTTTAAAACACTTGAATGAAAACCTCACTGATTTGACAGCTGATGAGGCATTAAAACCGTTCTCACAACTTCTAAAATTTTTAAAGTACCAGATTTGAAGGATATTACTTAGGAATTCTGAATACAGTTGAGATTATTGCTGTGATTTTTTTAATTCATTCAGTTTCTTTTTAAAAAAAAAAAACATTTATTTATTTTATGCATATTAGTATACTATTGCTCTCTTCAGACACACCAGAAGAGAACATCAGATCCCATTATAGATGGTTGTGAGCCACCATGTGGCCATTGGGAATTGAACTTGGGACCTCTGGAAGAGCAGCCAGTGAGTGCTCTTAACCACTGAGCCATCACTCATTTAGTTTTCTTAACAAACCCACAACGACAAAGCTAGAATATACCTGGGGCCAGATTCTGCCACAGTGAAACAGGGCCCTTGTGTTCCTTGGCTATAGATTGGAAAAGCCCTAACAACCCATTAGGAGGTACTAGGTCAATGAGATTTCATTACTGCCTGTGATGGGGGCTGGAGAGATAGCTAAGAGCGGTTGAGAGCACTGACTGCTCTTCCAAGGTCCTGAGTTCAATTACCAGCAACCACATGTTAGCTCACAACCATCTATAATGGGATCGGATACCCTCTTCTTAATCCCAGCACTCAGGAGGCAGAGGCAGATGCAGATGGATTTCTGAGTTGGAGGCCAGCCTAGTCTACAAAGTGAGTTCCAGGACAGCCAGGGCTATACAGAGAAACCCTGTCTCGAAAAACCAAAAATAAATAAATAAAAATAAAATAAAATGCATAAATAAATATTTAAAAAGTAAAAGAAAAGGAAAAACTGATGTGTGAAAATAATGTTATTCCATAATATTACTAACAAAGCCTTTGACCAGACTAAATTTTAAGTTTTGATTCATAAGATGTTTTATAGTAGAGAAATTAGAATGATCACAACTTTGAGAAGAAAAGGAACATTATATGGGGTCAACTTCTCTGTCCAGATGAAGACTCCATTCAAAAATGACAGCTTTCTGAAGGGCCAAGAGCTTGTTCTCCTGCTCAATGGAGGCAGAAGTGGTGAGCGGAGTGGGGAGACATACTCCCTAAATCAGATCTCCGCAGACCAGTCACTCACACCTCCACAGATGTTCTGGAACTGTTTAAAAGCCGAATGCACTGAGAGCCAGAGAAGTGGTCCCAAAATTGGAAACCTGGGTGAGGTGCCAGGAAGAAGAAAAGGTGCAGACAGAGTACATGAACTGGAGCACAGTAGGGCTACACAAGAGGAAGAGGCTGGGAGGACTCAGAGTAGCTGCAAATGTAGATTCTAAAGGAGAAATGCAAGGGTTAAGAGATAATGAGCAGCTGGGCGGTGGTGGCGCACGCCTTTAATCCCAGCACTTGGGAGGCAGAGGCAGGCGGATTTCTGAGTTCGAGGCCAGCCTGGTCTACAGAGTGAGTTCCAGGACAGCCAGGGCTATACAGAGAAACCCTGTCTCGAAAAACCAAAAAAAAAAAAAAAAAAAAAAAGAGAGAGAGAGAGAGAGATAATGAGCAAGAGTCTCTGCTGCAAGTTCCTTCTGAGCAGGCCCAGGACCTCCCCAGTGTGGGTGGGGGAGATAGGATTAGTAGCCACTTTGTTGGCAAGCTGGTCACCCTACAGGTAGATTTTTAGCAGATGCTACTTCTCTGAAGAGCCCCAGAGTGCCCCCTAAACCAGAAGGCCATCGGTGAGTGTCTGCTGAGCTGCCAGCCCAGAGCCTTTTAAGGCCATGCACTCTGCTGTGAGTACATCCTGCCCCTCCACCTCAGGCTCCTTAAACACCAGGACATGGATTTTCCCCTCATTAAAACAAAACCGAGCCGTTGCATGAGAATGTGGATGAGGGCTTATGTGGAGATGGGATAGTTTTAAGTGAAGTCAGAGGAGGACCTGTGTTTTCTTTTTCACCCAGAATTAATCAGCCTAGTGCAGATGCCTGGGTGCCCCCGGAAAGATACGGAATCTGCTCCAAACATGGGTCTGCCTTTCGTTGTGCATTCTAGAACTTTCCCTATAAACATCACCTCATCCTAAGTAATTAGGACCTGCACAGTAATTTTATTTTTTCAGAACATCATGAAAAGGATATAGTTGAGAGCTGTCTTTTCCTGGCATATGTCAGACTTCCTGATATTTAGCTGTCAGCTGGGTATTGTCACCTGCCAGGCAGGGCACTGTCAACCTTGTCACTTAGCCCCTCGTCCTCTCTGAATAGATGTGCGGCCTGTTTGAAGCTGTGCTTCATACTTAGATCAGCTCCCATCACCTGCCCCCTGTGAATGGAAGGGAAGGGAATCTGTAACTACCTGTCTGTCTGCTTATGCTGAAGCTGTGGACATAGCTGATGTCATCTACCAACAAGGATGGGGGCCCAGCTACAGATGATCCAAGTTCCATATTAGAATTGTGCTGTTTTGATGTTGTTAGTTATTGTTGTTTCAGCTTTGTGCTTACTATCTGGTGACAACCATGAGAGAACACTGTGTGCTACCAGCCCAGCCCCATAGCAGGCTCTCTTACCTAGCCATCCAAATGGCCTGGAAGCCCATGGCAGGCCTTTGCCCAGAAGTGTAGCTGTAGCACAGGACACATTACATCACAGGAAGATAATGAAGCTCTTTGTGGTGGTTTGAATATGCCTGGTCCCCGGGGAGTGGGAGGGGGGCACTATTTGGAGGTGTGACCTTATTGGAGGAAGTGTGTCACTATGGGCATGGGCTTTAAGATCCTCTTCCTAGCTGCCTGGAAACCAGTCTTCTCCTAGCTGCCTTTGGAGCAGGAGGTGGAACTCTCAGCTCTTCCAGCCCCATGCCTGCCTGGACGCTGCCTTGCTCCTGCCCTGATGATAATGGACTGAACCTCAGAGCCTGTAGGCCAATCCCAATTAAATGTTGTCCTTATTAAGAGTTGCCTTGGGGGCTGGAGAGATTGCTCAGTGGTTAAGAGCACTGACTGTTCTTCCAAAGGTCCTGAGTTCAAATCCCAGCAACCACATGGTGGCTTACAACCATCCGTAACAAGATGCCCTCTTCTGGAGTGTCTGAAGCTACAGTGTACTTACTTACATGTAATAAATAAATAAATAAGTAAATCTTTAAAAAAAAAAAAGTTGCCTTGGTCACTGGGTAGTAATAGCATATGCCTTTAATCCCAGCACTTGGGAGGCAGAGACAGGCAGATTTCTGAGTTGAAGGCCAGCCTGCTGCAGAGTGAGTTCTAGGACAGCCAGGGCTACACAGAGAAACTCGGTGTCTTAGTCAGGGTTTCTATTCCTGCACCAACATCATGACCAAGAAGCAAGTTGGAGAGGAAAGGGTTTATTCGGCTTACACTTCCATACTGCTGTTCATCACCAAGGAAGTCAGGACTGGAACTCAAGCAGGTCAGAAGGCAGGAGCTGATGCAGAAGCCATGGAGGGATGTTCCTTACTGGCTTGCTTCCCCTGGCTTGCTCAGCCTGCTCTCTTATAGAACCCAAGACTGCTAGCCCAGAGATGGTCCCACCCACAAGGGGCCCTTGATCACTAATTGAGAAAATGCCTCACAGCTAGATCTCATGGAGGCATTTCCCCAACTGAAGCTCCCTTCTCTGTGATAACCCAGCTGTGTCAAGTTGACACAAAAACTAGCCAGTACACTCGGTCTCAAAAAAAAAAAAAAAAAAAAAAAGGAGTTGCCTTGGTCATGGTGACTGTTCACAGCAGTAAAACCTAAGACACTCTTGAAGCCACAGGACTTTTAGTACATTGAGACAGTCTGATGAAAAGGACCTATACCGTGTCTGCTTCTCAGACTGTAGCTCAACAGTGGAAGGGCTTCAGTCAAAGAATCAAGGGACTTAGCTGAAAGCTTTCCTCTCTCAGTGAGACCTCTGCAAGACAGTAAAAACCAAGCAGCTAACTCTTATGTAGTCATCTGGGATCAGGATTGAACTTGTACTCATGGCTGAGTGGGGTCTGGACTGAAGAAAAGTTGATAGCACACCCATGGGACCTTGTGATATGGGAACTATAGAGATTAGACCACAACATATATATGAACAAGACAGTCAGAGTTAATAATGGGGGTGGGGGGAGTTGCTGGGGAGATGGCTCAGTGGTTAAGAGCACTGACTGCCCTTCTAGAGGTCCTGAGTTCAAATCCCAGCAAACACATGGTGGTTCACAACCATCTGTAATGGGATCCGATGCCCTCTTTTGGTGTGTTTGAAGACAGCTACAGTGCACTCATATAAAGAAAAAAAATAAGTCTTTTAAAACTATTTATTTAAAAAAATAATAGTGGCCGGGCGTGGTGGCACACGCCTTTAATCTCAGCACTTGGGAGGCAGAGGCAGGCGGATTTCTGAGTTCGAAGCCAGCCTGGTCTACAAAGTGAGTTCCAGGACAGCCAGGGCTATACAGAGAAACCCTGTCTCGAAAAAACCAAAAAAATAAAAAAATAAAAATAAATAAATAAATAAATAAATAAATAATAGTGAGGTAGAGCTTCATATTGGGAGGAGAGGGTGCCGGCAGATATAAGATGACATCTGGCCGTTCTTCTCAGCAGAGGGAACAGCTGGAAGTTATTCGATTACCTGGAGTGGACTAGGTGTCCCTGGGCATGGTTTCCAAAGATGTTTTCCTTGTATTTCCCCATGTTTGCTTGGGGGCTGTTGAGCTACAGCTGGCTTTATCTTCAGAAATGCCCTGGCTTCAAGTCTGAGTCTTAGAATAAGGCAGAGGGACTGTGGGTGATGCTAGAGCTTCGGGGTATATGGCAGGATAGAAGAAACATTCGCTTTTACAGGCAACCAGCCAAGCTCACGGCATCAAAACACTCCTCCAGTGATAAGCTCACATGAGAAACTGAGTAGAGGCTGGCCCGAGTTAGAACAGCAGAGGGGACAGACACAATATACCCTTTATTCCATAGTAATCGCTATCAGATAGCTACAGCTCCCCCCCCCCTCCGCCCTCCCAAAAGCAGCCTTCAATTTTCTGCACAGCTTTCAATGTTCTGCAAAGTACCTAAGCAACTGTTAACCCGTGTCAGGGTCTGTTAGAGTTACTAGGAAGCACACAATACATGGCTCAGCCCCGTGGCCTCCAAAATCTGAGGTCAGCCATGAGCAGGTAAAGCCCACTTAATTACGTTCCTTCTACGGTAACGACTCTCAGTTGGCATTTTTTTTTTTTTTTACTTGTGTGGCATCTTGAAAGAGACTAGTCTGTGAATATTCTTGCCTTGGAGCCTGATCTGGTGTTTGATGACAAAGCTATCCAATGCATGCTTTTAGTTGGATAACAGGTCAAAGGGCCAGTGTCGACTTGTGGTGGTCTCTTCCTGCCTCAGTGAGAGAAAGAGCAGCAGCGAGAAAGATGGAAAGCCAGTGTTTACAGAGCTGAGAGACTTGCTGAGTGCCTGCCTGCCTGCCTGCCTGCCTGCCTGCCTGCCTGCCTGCCTGCCTGCNGGTTGGGCGGGGGGGGGGCACTGCATAGGAGGAGAGCTGGAGGGACCTGTTAAAGCAAGTACAGGTGGCCATGGTGACATACACAAAAGAGAAACATGGATCAGTGGAAGAGAACAGAGCCCTGTTGCTAATTGATCATCCCCTGCTGCTCTTTGACAAAGGAATAAAGGTTACTAACACAAAATAACAAATGGTGCCAAAGCAACTGGGCACCCACATATAAAACAGAATCTAGACATAAACCATAAAAGGATTGAACTCCTGGGGTTGGGGAAACTGGAGAAAACCTAGATCCTGGTTCTGGGATGACTTCAGACCTGAGTTGATCCCCGGAACCCACACGGAAGAAGGGGAGACCTGAGCAGTGCCCCTCAGGTGGAGATGTGAGAGGGAAAATGTTTTCCTCTGTCCTTTCATTGGCCTCGAATTTACTTCCTCTCACTTAGTTATGTTACTGTCTCCCTGGCTTTGGGTAGAGTGCCGAGCAGTATAAATAGTAGATTCTGGTAACAATAGCAGCTTTATTTATAATTGCCCCAAACTGAAGGGGCCAACGAGCCCTTCAATAGACAAATGGATGTATATGTTAGAGCATCCAGGCGAAAGGACGTGAATTAGTGGTGAAAGACACAAGCTTTCAAGCCCTGAGAAGGTGAGGAAGAACCTCTAGTGACAAGCTGGTCTCAAAAGGCTGCACACTGCATCACTATATTTCCAGCAACGCAAAAACTGTGGGAACAGCAGAAAGATCACTGGGATTCCAGAACTGGAGAGAGGGAGAGATGACTAGGTGAAGCACACAAGGTATTTAGGGCACCAAACTGTTACATTAGCCCCTGACCATATAGCTTGGTTGTGCTGGCCACAGGGAGAGACACAATATATATATGGAAGAGTGAATTTATAGTTTTGCAAAACTCAGGGAAGAAATTCCCAGTTTGTTTCTGCCTTACTTACAACAGTGTTATAACTTCAGAAAAGTTGAAACAGAAGCCAGAAAGCATGCATGTGCACAGAAGACCGTGGGGACAGATTACCAAACCCAGAGGCAAATCTTTCCAGGGGTCGGGGTCACCATATTCATTCCCAAGGTGCAATTTCCTGTTGAGATTCTAAACCCTAGGCCCCCATCAGAGTCTCTCCCACCCATTTCTCGTTCAGTGCTTTGAAACACTGTCTCCTAGTTGTCTATCATTTTATTGATATGTGGAGTCAGAGCAGGGGAATGGAGGCAGAAAGGTAAGCAACAGCGCCACCTAGTGGAGGGATAGTAACATGCACAAGCACCTCCATGATCCTTGGGAGTCTAGGTCTTGATTTTGGTAGAATGTTCAGATCTTGTGCTTTTCCTGACAGCATTATTGATTACTTACTCTGTGGCAATGGGATGGTATGACCTGGGCCGGTCTGGTGCCATCTAGGGAGGAAAGGCAGTGTAAAAATATTCCCTCTACCAAATCGGAGTGTAGAGGAGCTGGAGAGATGGCTCAGCAATCAGGAGCATTTGCAGCTCCTGCAGAGGACCCAGGTCCAGTTCCCAGTACACAGTGGTTCACAATCATCTGTAATTCCAGTTCCAGGGGCTCAGGCACTGACTTCTGGCTGCTGTACATACCAGGCTCATACATGGTCCATATACACACATGCAGGCAAAACATCCATTCACATGAAGACAGAGAAGATCTGTGCACTAAATTTTGATCTTAGGAAATCCTATAAGAATTTTTTTGATATAATTAGCTTAAAACATGTTCTATGGTTTATTAACAGGTAATGGTTTAAAACATTCATAACTTTGTTTATAGCTTTACTTATAACAAAAGCATAATCCGTAAACTGATATAGAATACCCTGGGCTGGAGAGATGTCTCAGAGGTTAAGAGCACTGGCTGCTCTTCCAGAGGTCCTGAGTTCAAATCTCAGCAACCACATGGTGGCTCACAACCATATATAACGACATCTGGTGCCCTCTTCTGGCATGCAGGCATACATGCAGGCAGAGCACTATATGTAATAAATAAATAAAGCTTACATTTTTAAGAATATCCTAGGAATCATAAACTGTTCTGTTAGCACTTTTTAAAATCACCTGTTAATTCTTTTTACCTATTTAAAGCTTAGGATATGGAAAAAAATAGATTTTTTTTGAAATTCAAAATTCTAATAATGTCTTAATGCTTAAACTCTTTGGAATTCAACATGCATGTGCACTTACCACATAGTATTATCTGTAAATCTTTAAGTAAATATCAACTCTGTGTACCAGATAGAGTGGATACCATCCTAAGTGATAGACTCTGCAGCCAGATGCCAAAAACATGCCTGGAGGATGAAAAGCCTAAACTCTTTGTCTCTAAACCCTGTAAAGTTTTTCTACAAAATCATTTTTCTAATTTTCAAATTGTGTTATGTGTGTGTGTGTGTGCATGAATCCGTGCGTGCCTGTGTGTATTTGGACACATGTGTCACAGCCTGTCCATGCAGGACTCAGAAGACAAGTTGTTAGGTTAGTTATTTCCTTTCCACCTTGATGTGGGTTCTGGGAATCACACTTCGTAGCTCAGTAAATGCTTTTACTGGTTTGATAGTTCAGGAAGTGATCTTAATTCCTAGGGCCTCATTATAAAGCTATTTTGTTTGCTACTGAGAACAGGTCCTCCTTCAATGTGAATCCATTATTGTCCCATCTCAGAGGACCTTAGATGATAATGGTTTTAGTAGAACTGTCGCCAACTAGCCCTTCTCCCTATCCTCTCCGGACAGGCTACAAGGAGAAATGGCTCTCCGTGGAGTCTGAGAGAGAGAGAGAGAGAGAGAGAGAGAGAAGGAGGAGGAGGAGGAGGAGGAAGAGGAGGAGGAGGAGGAGGAGTCTGTAACATTTGCCCTCACAGAGTTGGTTACTCCAGACATGCCTCTGGCTCTTCAACGGTGCTCTGGGTCTGACATCGTCTGATGAAGGATTGTATCTCACTTGGGTACTCAGGTGGCTAAAAGAGCATCTGGGCTTTGGCTGCACCAAGGTACCCAGGTCAGACAAGAGAGGCACCTGCCCTCCCAGACCAAATGCCTGGTGGCCCACAGCATGGCCAAGCTAGGGAGCAGTGGAGATATACAAGATTTGTGCAGATGTGGGTGGAAGGTGGCCTTGGCTGCTGGGGGCGGCGTCAGTGTTGTTATAGACACTATAGATACCTGAGTGACAGTTAAGGTGTTAGGTTTGGATGAGGGTGAGCCACCCTATCTACATCTTCTCCAACTCTTGCCCACACCATCCTCTACCCTCAGCCCCAGCCCTCAACATCACAGAACAAAGCCAGCTTATACAGGGATGCAGAACTTTAGAATCAGGGAGAGGACTGAGTTCCCAGGGAAGAACTCAATGGAGCCCATGTTAAGGTCTGTGTTGAATGGTAAATGTATCCTAAGGGCAGCAGGCCCAGGTTTGTCCCCAAACCAGTGTCACCGATCCTTCACCTTAGAAACTTTTCTCTCTGTGGATTGATGCCCAGGTTCTACCTCAGCCTCCACAGGAGGTTCTGAGATGCGTTCCATACGTGTCTACCTTCCTCCTTCTCTGTTGTGAACACTCACGAGGGTCTTTCTAGGTGACGCGGGCAGGGCTACCTCAGTGTGTGACTGTCGCTGATTCCATAAGGAGTGGGAATGCTGAGCTGGGGAGCTCAGGGAGCGGTGTGGGGTGGAGTGGAGACTATGATGAGTGTATTGCGTTCTTCTGTATGCCCAGTGCTCTGAGTAGTGTTTTACAAAAGCCTGTCTCATCCAATGTTACATCGGGCTGTGGCATCCAGGTCTCCCCTTCCGTGGAGGGTTCTGTGAACTCCAGATATGACTCCCAAGGTCGGGCAGACCCTGAAGTTTCTCAGACCACTTACCTATCACCAGCTGACCCCTGACCAGGCATTGGGAACAGGCATTTTTAGGATGCCCTGTCAGGAGACAGAAATGAATTTCAGCATCCAGCCCTCGGCAGCAGCAGAACTCAGTGCTGAAGTAGAGAGTCGCTGATTGTGGCGTGGTGCAAACCCTCCCTGGGTTCACGGAGGAGAACTTGCTGAGAACACACACATTATTTACAGAAACCTGGATGTGCAGTCGAGCCCCACTTCTCCTCACTAATGGCCAGTGAGGGTAATGGGGTGAACAAGCCAGCCCGCAGCAGCCGGGCTGCCTTCTCCCCGAGGTGCTTTCAGGGATGATGTAGCTGGCAGGAGTTCACCTTTCTGTTCTGCTTAAAGGAGACACGGCGCCTCACCTCTCCCGTGCCCTATTCTTTTCTCTTGTGGGAGAAGGGCCTAACATCCACGAACATTTTTGCGTGGTGATCTTGTAAATGACCCTGCGGGGGGTCAGTGTCCGCTGACTTCACGGGGAAGGTGGCCAGTCCAGGGACAGGGTTGTTTGGTTTACGTGCATGTCCGTACACCCTGGGCAGTGGCAAACCCAGTGCATTCACCAGGAAGCAGCGAGGTCCTTGATATAAGCCAAGCTTATAGCATGTATCAAGGCAAGCTTGAGCATTCACACCTCCCAGATGAAACTGCAAGCTCCTTATTGTTTAGTTTGTTTGTTGCGATAGGATCTCATACCCCAGCTGGCCTTGAAGTTTCTATGTAGCTTAGGATAAGCTTGAACTCCGATCCTCTTGTCTCTACTGAGATGACAGGCATGAAGCTCACCGAGTCTTCTTTCTACTTCTCTCATATTGAATCATAGTTCTGTGATTCTTCTTCAAGCCAAATACCTTTCCATATGTCTCATGATGGTGTCCAGCAAGGCTGCTGCCTGGCACGTGTGCAAACTGGCACTCAGACGCCGGGTTTTAGGAGAACAGAGGGTTTCATTGTAGTTTGGCCAACAAGGAGACAGCAGTAGGCAAGTCAAGGCTCTCTCTCTGTGAGACAGAGTACAGACTTCTGAAGCCCTGGTATACTGAGAGATAAATAGTACTGGCTGTTTGTGGCCCCATGCCATGTCTGCTCTACACAGGGGCATAGAAGGAAACTGTGAACACTTTGGAAATAATGGAGACTCTCCAGTCTCTTTCTTCTGCCACTGTACATTATACCTTGTGCTTCTAATCTAGGTCCCAAGACACTGTTTCTCTTGCTTCAGGATCTACTTCTTTATTGAAGACGTCTTGGTTCTGCCCAGACCCAAGTTCATTTGGTGGAATAAACCTTAAAGAAGGGTTTGAGTTACTCAACAAAGACACTTATGGCTATAAGTCTTTTTTTTTTAAATTATTTTATTTATTATATGTAAGTACACTGTAGCTGTCTTCAGACACCCCAGAAGAGGGCGCCAGATCTCATTACGGATGGTTGTGAGCCACCATGTGGATGCTGGGATTTGAACTTCTCACCTTCAGAAGAGCAGTCGGGTGCTCTTACCCGCTGAGCCATCTCACCAGCCCCGCTACAAGTCTTAAAAGTAGGAAGGCAGGGCTGGCAATGCTCATGCAGAAGACCCTAGTCCCAGCGCCTATATAATGAACCTATAATTCCAATTTTAGGTATCTAATACCCTCATCTAGTCTCTATGGGCACTACCTTCACACACACACACACACACACACACACACACACATATATATATGTATATGTATATGTATGTGTATATATATATATATATATATATATATATATATATATATATACACATCTTACACCTTACACACCCCATTAACTAGTAATAAAATATCTTTTAAAATTAAGAAGCTGGGGATGGAAAGATGGCTCAGCAGGTAAGAGCACTGACTGCTCTTTCAAAGGTCCTGAGTTCAAATCCCAGAATCCACATGGTAGCTCACAATCATCTATAACGACATCTAATGCCCTCTTCTGGAGTGTCTGAAGACAGCCACAGTGTACTTACATATAATAAATAAACAAATAAATAAATAAATAAATAAATTTAAGAAGCTACTGTTTTATAGCCCAAGCTCAGTCTTTTTATTATACTTTCTGATCCTGCCTACTGTCTCATTGTTGGAAGTACAGTGCTTAGAGCTGGCTGTGGTGTGGCATGCTTTGTAACTCCAGTGCTTAGGAGGCTAGCACAGGCGGATTACCACAGGTTCAAGGCTAACCTGAACTGTAGAATGAGTCTGTCTGAAAAAAAAAAAGTACAGTAATTTTCCAGAACCTTCCATAATAGTACCTGCAATCTGTTCCTAAAGTTTACAGTGTAATAAGCATCTTCATGGTGATCTTCTTCCAGGTGAGATTCTTTTTTGGTTTTTGAGACAGGGTTTCTCTGTATAGCCCTGGATGACCTGGAACTCACTTTGTAGACCAGGCTGGGCTTGAACTTAAGAGAGCTGACTGCCTCTGCCTCCCTAGTTCTGGGACTGAAGGTGTGCGTCAGCACCGCCCAGCTGAGATTCTTTTTTTTTTTTTTTTAAATATTTTATTTATTCCTTGAAGATTCTATCCATGCACACAATGTATTTTGATCATATCCATCCACCATTACCTCTCTCTCTCTCTCTCTCTCTCTCTCTCTCTCTCTCTCTCTAACTCCTCCTAGCGCCCCCCCCAGCACCCTCCCAATTCCATGTCCCCAATTTGTTGTTGTTGATGCTATAGTTATTAATAATCCCCTGGGTCCGGTTAGTCCTGACTACATGTACATGGGTGTGAGTCCAGCCACAGGGGCATGGGAAACATCCCCAGAAGAGAGTTTCTCTACAACCGTCAACTGCTAACAGCTCCTCTGCCCCTTCCCCATCCCCGTCGTCTTTCTGACTGGCTTGATCTTGTGCAGGGCTTGTGCTGTGGTTGACCATGCAGCAGCTGTACGAGAAGTCTGCTCTTCACCTGTGAGCTCTTACTCTCTGACCACTCTTCTGCCTCGCATGCTCTCTCCACCTTGGATGGGGCCAGTTTCACACAGATGCTTCATGCACAGTTACACATACTTAGCATCCAGTTTTGGTTTTTTGAGACAAGGTTTTTCTGTGTAGCCCTGGCTGTCCTGAAACTTGCTCTGTAGACCAGGCTGGCCTTAAACTCAGAAATCCACTTGCCTCTGCCTCCCAAGTGCTGAGATTAAAGGCGTGCACCACCACTGCCCGGCTTCAGATTACATTTCTTTTTTTTTTTTTTTTTTTTGGTTTGGTTTTTCGAGACAGGGTTTCTCTATATAGCCCTGGCTGTCCTGGAACTCACTTTGTAGACCAGGCTGGCCTCGAACTCAGAGATTTGCCTGCCTCTGCCTCCCAAGTGCTGGGCTTAAAGGCGTGCGCCACCACGCCCGGCTCAGATTACATTTCTTAAACTGAAGTCTCAGGGATAGAATTGCTGGCTCTCCGTATTTGCACGTTTACATCTTTATGATTTTTGCTATGCCTTTCCAAAAAGTAATGATCTCTAAAGCAACGCCCTCTCAAGCACGGAATTGCGTCATAGGTAGCTCAAAAGCAATCAAGACTTTAGACCATCAGAATTTCATAAACTAGCCAGGCATGGTGGCAAACACCTTTAATCCCTGCACTCAGGAGGCAGAGGCAGGTGGATTTCTGTGAGTTCAAGGCCAGCCTGCCTGGACTACATAGGGAGTTCCAGAGTTCCAGACGGGACCAGTCATGACTACCTAGTAATACCCTGTCTCAAAAAGGAAGAGAGAGAGAGAGAGAGAGAGAGAGAGAGAGAGAGAATATGAATCAACTAAAATCACCATCTGACACACCTCAGACAAGTAAGTCTCTGGGTGGTGGTTGCACATGCTTTTAATCCCAGCACTCAAGGCAGAAGCCAGAAGGCAGAGGGCAGAGGGTGGAGGCGGAGGCAGAGGCAGAGGGAGAGGTAGAGACAGGTGGTGAATCTCTGAGTTTGAGGCCAGCCTGGTCTACAGAGCAAGTTTCAGGATAGCCATGGCTACACAGAGAAACTTTGTCTCAAAAACAAAACAAAACAAAACAAGAGAGTTTCTCACATGCAAAGGAATGAACGTAGAGCGGAGTAGAAAGCAATGGCCGACTACGTGTGGTGCTGGTGCGGTTCACTATTCAGCTCTGCCTGCCTTCACTGTGGCTCTGTGATCATCTTCCACCCTGAGTCTGTAAAGGCTGTTCATGGTGAACACCGTAGGGGTTCCTTGTCTTGGAGAATCTTTGTGCTGCCATCTGTGAAGGATGCTGCCGGCCCCACACATAGAGCCAGGGAGAGTCACTGACCTGTGGCAGAACTGTCTGTAGACATTCCACCCTCTGGTCCCCTGTGGTGTCAGGAAGCCGCTGGTCAGCTTCTCCGTGATTGGAGTCGCCTTTGCCCCCGCAGCTTGCTTTCCCACAGCCCTCTAAGGTTAAATTGCATCTCACCTCTTGGGGCTCCTCCACCTTCTGAACATAAAGAGTCATGTCTGAACGTTTTTAGAACGTTCATTAGATGGCACGGACCTTTCAGTTCTGCCTCCCGGTCCTTCCGCCTGCCTCTCTTGCCTCTTGCGTCTGTGGCTGTCTGTGTTGAGCCCCGTGGTACCCTCGGCTCACCAGCCACTCCTTAGGCATTGAGTTTTCTGTTTTGGCTATTTGAATCGCTAAGGAGCCATTATATTTTCATTCTGGAGGTTGCCTGCTTCAGCACCCTGTTTCTTCTGTAGACGCGGCCATCCAGGTCTCCTTAGCGCTGCTGCAACCTCTTGCTTTCTGCAGTGCTGTGCATGTGTCTGGAAGCCACGCACATGGCCTCCTAATCTCTATGGAATTAGGTTCACGAAAGTGGATCCTGCAAAGCATTTGTGGGTGGATCCCTCCAGAGGATTTGTGGGGGTTTTCTGCCATGACCTGAGGCCATCCATTTGGGAATTTATTGATTTGGGGAGAAGAAAAGGTTAAAGAATTTTTTAAAAATAAATCTCTTTTTTTATTTTATTTATTTGTTTTTATGTATGTGAGTACACTGTAGCCATCTTCAGACACACCGGAAGAGGGCATCAGATCCCATTACAGATGGCTGTGAGCCACCATGTGGTTGCTGGCAATTGAACTCAGGTCCTCTGGAAGAGAGCAGCTAGTGGTCTTAACCGCTGAGCCATCTCTCCAGCCTGGGACCATTTTTCATTCTACTTCAAAACGCCCTTTGGTTAGAAATTCTCTCAGGGGGGATTTAGTTCAGTGCTAGAGTGCTTGCCCAGCACCTCAGGAGAGTGGGATTGCAAGCAAGTCTATCTGTCTGTCTGTCTGTCTCTCCTCTCCTCCCACTCCTCTTCTCTCTCTCTTGTCCCCCTGCCTAGAGGTGAGGTTAACACCCAGAGTACCCTGGCCCTTTCCTGTGCTCTAGTCCCACCACACCCACACCCCCACCCCATTCACTGTCCCTCAGAGGACTGCCAGCCTGCTTTGGCGCACACAGGCACTGTCTCCTGCTGCTCTTCTGGGGCTTGCTCAGCCAGGAACCTGTGCGGAACCTACCCTGTCACCAGTCACTCCGTGGAGCCACTTTCTTCATAGTTCCAGCTGGGGGAGCCCTCTCAGTCCTCCCAGCATATCTTGAGTCCAAAATGGGTTTCAAATGGCCCTACTGGGGTTCCCAGGTATGGAGGTCCTCTGTGGGGAGCCCCATCTCCACAGTCAGTCACTGAAACTTCCAGACCCTTTGAAATTCATTTCCTACCCCACGTCCTCAGCCCTGGCCTATATCTTCACCAGACCTTTGTTTCTCTGGGCCTCATTACCCTTCACAAAGGTACTAAAGCCATGGGGCGCATTTGTTCATCCTTGCCATGCCCTGAGGCAAAGGAGAGTCAGAGAGAGTAACACATCCCCTCTCCTACCCCATCCCAGCCTTGCCACTCCCACAGGATGGACGAGTCTTTGTCTGCAAACCCACTTAGCCTTTCTCAAGAGCAGGCAGGTTCTGGAACTGGCGGGTTGGAGGTTCTGTTGCCCGCAGACTCCTAAAGGTTGCAGCTTTCTTCCTGTGCTTCTTTTGAGGTGGGGAGAGCCGATAGCGCCACGTGTCCTGCAGGTCTAAAGTCTTGCCAGCCTTTTGTGTGGCACGAGAACTGCCATCGAGAAGATAAGGGAGCCCTGCTTCGTCCCGCTAAGGCCTTTCTTCAGTGCCGAGGGTTGAATTTGTCACAGGCCATTTACTGCAGCCTCCAGCCTCCCATTAGTTAGCTGATGTGGCAGCAAGAGGTAATGGCTGCCATCGCAGAGACAGATGGTGCTGGCACCAGCCAAGGTGTGACTCGAGACAGTCCCCAAGTGTGTTTCCTGCCCATTCTGTCCCCCTCCACTTCTCCCTGAAGCTAGCAACCAGGTCATTGAATTCAAACTGCCTTCTGCTTACTTCTGAAGAGAGGCAGGCTCCAGTCCAGCCAGGGTCACGCCAGCTCAGCCTTCCTCATAGACCATGTCCCCTGCCCTCTTAGTGGACCCCCAGAGGGCAGATGGGGAATGAAAGCAGTGACCCTAGCTGTCCAGCCATGCCCTGGACAACAGGTCTCAGAAACATTTCTGTCCCACCTTGGTACATGTTCTGTTACAAACTTGCCATACATGACCTTGACCAAACTACCCCTGTGACTCTCCCCGCCATGTGGGCTCCAGGCCCAGTGGACTGGCTACTCTGTCCTCTAGGGTGAGCTGGCTCTGAGGAGGCTATCTGGGGTCAGTCCTGACTTCCAAAGTCAGGAGTGATAGCCAGGCAATGTAAGGGATCGGGGCTCAATGATTGATTGGATGATTGACTGATTGATTGATTTATAAGCTGTCTTCAGACACACCAGAAGAATGCATTGGATCCCATTACAGATGGTTGCGAGCCACCATGTGGTTGCTGGAATTTGAACTCAGGACCTCTGGAAGAGCAGTCAGTGCTCTTCACCGCTGACCCATCCCTCCAGCCCCTCAGTGATTTCTCAAACTCGAATGCTGAACTTAGCCCTAACCTGGTAAATCTGAACATGGTTCTGTTCGGAAATGGGGCTGTTAGAGAAGTGACTCTGGTATACTGAGGTCCCCAGGGCAAGACAAATCCAACACGACTATGCCGTTATGAAGGAGACTGGACACAGGAATGGCTCTGTGGAGACTGGGAGATGATACCCCCTGTGAGCCAAGGACAGTGGAGAGTGGACAACACTGCACTCCACGACCTTGGAGCTCCAGTTACAGATGTAATTTTTGTTTGAGGCTTTGGTCTGTCATCTGCCACATATGTTTGTCCCCCTGGGGTCCCCGATGGTTTCCTGTTGTTCTGGGACCTGTCTTGGTTCTGTGACTGAGTATATTGGGTCCCTGCCCTCCTATGTCTTGAACAGCTGGCAGCAAGGACATCTACATAAGCCCCTTATGGTGGACGGATGGCTCAGGTAGAAGGTAAACACAGCCCCCCCCTGGTCTTGAAGTGTCCCATTCCGTACCCAGGATGGCAGTGGTACGATGAGGAGCTTGGCATGCTGTCTGGCGTGGATCTGAGGACGGTGTCAAGTTTAGCTCTTGCTGTGCTTGGGCATGTGTTCACCCACAGTGTCCTTTGCTGTGAAGTTGGCAGTGCCCAGAGACATGGTAGAATAATTCAGAGTTAGGTCCGGTTGGGAGGTCCTCCAGTCTCAGCATTCTCAGAAGGGCCAGGTGGTCCGAAGGATCCCCTTGTCACCCCATGAGAGGGTCCTGAGAGCCACAGCTCAGTCCCTCCCAGCTCCTAACCCGTCTGGTGGTTTGATCCTGGATCCTGTCCTTTTAGCAAGGCTCGTTCCCACGAGCTACTGCAGCCAAGGTAGAGCCTGTGGAGCTGGCACCAGGACATTTCCAAAGCTGTGAGCTAAATAAACCCCTTCTCAAAATGAATAGACACAACTCCTCAGAGGCTACAGAGCCTGTCCCAGATGCCCTAAGGCAGTGTGAGTGCCTGATGTAATAGCCCTTGGTGTCCCAGTTAACTGCTGCCTTGGAACAGATTACCTTGTGGTTTCACCAAGGATGGTCACTTTCATCTGCATGGTCTCTGCACAGAGACCCCCAGTGGGCTGCTCTATGCTGTCATCCCCATTTGGATGGCCCTGTCGGTTCTGGCGAAGGCATTATGGATCCTACCATTTGCCTGCAATGCCCTGCTGTTCTGGGTAGGCCCCAGGTGTGACTTCAGGAGACACCAAAGTCCATACAGTCCTGCTGTTTTTTCTGACCACTGAACTTCCTCCTAGCTTAGGGCTTGTAAATAGAACTCAGCTTCCCAGATCCAATGTATCCTTAGCGTTGCCTTGTTCATTTGGGGCAGGAAGCACTGCCTTCTGGCTACACGTGGGTTATGGTATACTAGGTTCCTCATTTTAATCTCTCCTGGGAGTGGACTTTCTCCCTAGGTCATCAGATGCAGGGTCAGTGCCTGGAGACTGCCAGCAGATGACACAGTACGGCCTCAGAAGCCAGAGTCCATAAAAGACACCTTAACTTGGCTGATACAGGGTACTTGCAACATGTAACAGTCAGACCAGGCATTGAGGGAGACTCTAAAGAATGTGGATGTTGTCTTTCCTTTGCTACATCGGAGGACAGGGAAGAGAGGATGATGGGAGAGTTGTAAAGCCATCACAGCCTGGGTCACTGAAAATTCACAAAGGAAGCTGTGTAAGATGCTAGGGCCGAGTGTAGACTAGTCCCCAGCAGGACATGTCTGTGTGTCCAGCCATACCTGCCGAGTTAGTGTCATCTGTACCAGAGGGACTCACAGAGGAGGGCAGGCTCCACTGTTCACAGTTAAGAAGTTCCTGGGCCGGGCATGGTGGCACACGCCTTTAATCCCAGCACTCGGGAGGCAGAGGCAGGCGGATTTCTGAGTTCGAGGCCAGCCTGGTCTACAGAGTGAGTTTCAGGACAGCCAGGGCTATACAGAGAAACCCTGTCTCAAAAAGCCAAAAAAAAAAAAAAAAAAAAAA